>RWGZ01001067.1:293673-309587 GCA_009725065.1 Utricularia reniformis
TGCATTATCAAATTCTTCTCAGCTAATATCCAATCATAAACCATTAGACTAGATAATATTCTTCTATCCTTTATCCTCAGTAATTACTATAAGTTGGTAGAAGCAGATCACCTTTGTTTTATTGCTCTGTTAGTCCACAGATAAACAACTAGCTCCCTAGAAAATTCCTCAATTAGATCACCAAGTTGGGCAATATGAAACCAGTTGAATTGGATACCTTTGTTAGGGTTCAATTGCAGCAACAACAAAAATCATAAAAATAGCCTGCCAGTGAAATAGATAGCAAAGATCAAATACAATCATATAACAGAAAGATTGTCATGTAAACCTTAACTTCAAAAATAATTTCAAGCAAGAAAGATGCATTTAAACCAGTTAGAACAGCCTTCTTGAAAACGCGTGTACATGGTATAACACGATAAAAGTCCAATGGAAAAGTTGACAAATATAGGAGGCAAGGAAAAGAAGGACTAATTAAAAGTATTTTCTCATAGAGATAAATATATCATTGAACTTGAAAACATTCACAGTCAAGTCATAATAAGGTCAGCATCACATGAAGAAAACTAAAAGATGCGCGAGTTTGGTAATTCATACAAGAAAACACATTGAATCTAAACAAGATGTAATGATTTAATTTATTGAAAAGCGTTCTCTATCATTGATATAGTGAAGTGAGCAGGTTTTTATACAGGAATGTTTTTGAATTATTATAAGCAATGGCCATGATGATGACATAAAAATATGATCAGTCCTAATCGCATTAGATACACATACTGTTGAAATAACAACAAATCTGCACTTGTAATTGAAGACAAGACGCAAAACATGGAAGGCTTGTGAGATCATGTAAATAATATCGACAGAGAGATACTTCTTAAAAAGCCTAACTAAAACAAGGAGAACTTGATTAAACACATCTCTATCTAGGCCGCAAATAGGACTGTGGCAGTAACATCAATAAGCACTCCAGCCACATGGATCTACTACTCAGGAGTATAAAAAACAACACGATGAGGATCATCAGTGCCAACCTGTGATTCCATAACTTATGAGAAATTGGGAAAAATGTCCAATTTACTAATCATGAATGAAGGAGATGTCTTGCAACAAATTTAATGATATAAAATACCATGGAGACGAAGTTAGATACCATAGCTTCAATATCTGTTAAGCTTTCTATGCAGCAAACCCGCAATAGATTTCAAAAAGCATGAACAATTTCTTTGTCTGATTTTTGAAATGCATCTTTAAGAAACTTCGCAATATCCTCCTTTTCAATGTCTTTGGCTCTTAATGACATGCTTTTGTGCATTGCTTTAATACTACAAAATAGAAGCAATATATCAGAATTATACAGAAAGAGGCTTATAAAAATAAATAAGACAAGATATCACATTTACAAGTGTGTTTTGAGACTACTTATACTTATTACAAGCGCTATTGCTGAGTGTAACACATCGAATTGAGGCAATTTTTTACAGTGCCCTCTCTAGTCAGCATAATATTTGTGTAACAACAGCCATGCTTTTGACAGAACTAATAATCGCATATCAAAATAAACTTGAAAACTAACCTGCAAAGTAACAATCTTGGTGGTAGATAAAGAGATATCTTCAAAATCTGGAAGAAAATAAAAAATTAAATATTCACAAGGACTAAAATGAACATAGGCCTGAAACAGCCTTCTTACTTTCAGTAAGTGATCCCTGGGAGGAGAGTATGATAAACTTGTTTTCTCAAGGAACTCACGAATGTTGTCAAATATACCAAGTTCACGGAAAGGCTCTAGCTCCTGATGAAACACGTAAAATTGGCCATTGGTGACAACATCAAAAAGAACCAACATTGTACATTTATACACATACAGAAACTCAGATTAATATACTCGTGCAAGGATGAGTCAGAATCAAGAGTAAGTTGTTGCACCAACTGTAAGACTTGAGATGAAGAAGAACCACAACATACAACCAACTGAGAGGAGTAGCAATCAGTCCACTAACAAAAACTTAATACCTCAAGTTGTTCACCAAGCACTCTATGAGTCTCCTCTTGATATCTTTAGCAACATGGACAGGATATGACAACATTGGTCCGTTAAATAATGACAATCAATGAAATGACCAGCAAAGTTTATCATGTAACTAAACCCCAAAAATAAGAAGTGTTATTAGGTGACCCTGTTACTACAAACCACGAGAAATGGAAAAACTACTAATCTTATTCATTATGAAATTCAGTCATGGGACAACATTTAAAAACTAATCATTCTCTGAACAAAACAAAACAAAGCAACTTACGCTTTATATATTTAATGAATAGCATTGAGCATATAGTTGATGGTTTGACCAAAATATGTTGCCAAAATGTGCAACTTGTGGAAATTTAGCGATACTTCCATAGTTCGATGGAAGAGGCATCTTTGCCTAAATAAAAATACATATAATTAGAACTTACTTACAAGTACTGGGCAAGGCGGCTCTAAAACCAAGTAGATTAACCAGCCAAAGAGTTTTGGCCATATCGGAAGAAATATTTGATATGATATCAAGATAGTGCCGTTGTAATCACAGAACCCGCCGGACAGCCCCTCCTTTATTTGCCAACTTTACTCACTGCCCATTCCCATGCACTCAACAGAACTCAAGTAAAATGAAAAAACTTAATCCCTTCCTGAGATGAAAAATGAGAGGAATAAACAATGATCAGAAACCCAAATAAAAAAGCCAAAGTAAAGGAACAAGTTTTGGACTTATGGGATGAATACTTGAATATGATATGCTGCTATTCCCTTGGAAGATATTGCAGCGGTCATCCCAGAAGTGCGTTGGGCCTCCTCTATTTGTCACCTTTAGGTACCCTACTTCCTCATGGCTTCATCCAGTTCAGATTCAGACCACTGCGCTGGACTTCACCTGCTTGAGTCGCACTTGCCTATTTTGCACCTTGTTTCTGAGACCGGACAGATTAGCACAAGGACGATATTCCCACGACGGGTGAAGGCTAACAGTAAAGGCACTATTCAAAATCCCCAACTTCGTAAATAACTTGTTCTATAGGTCCCATCCAATAGTTCCACTTCTGATTCAGTGAACTTACTTATGAGGAACTCTTCTTGACTTAGATCAGTCAGGAGCTCCAACGCTTAGCACTAGTTTCTGTACTCAAAATACCGCTCCGCTCCCCTATATTTATTTAGGCAGTTCTTCAATGCCGTTGTAAATAGAGCCGTTTGTCTCGGAGCCTTAGAAAAAACGTGTTTTTCTGCAAGATTCGAATTTGAATAGCCACTTCCCAGTTCCCACACTTTAGCTTACGGGCCTCCACGTGCTCAGCCCAATTTCTAATCGGACTCTTTGCAAATAATTATACCCCTTACATGAACGGTCTCCGCTTAATTAACACAAAACTAATTTGACTCTTTTGCCACGAATTAAATTTTCAATTCTATGTGTTTTTAAGTAATTACTCAAACTAACTTAATTAAATACTTAAATCATTTAATCTTTTGAATATATTTAGAAAATTTTTAAATAATAAATTATATGAATTGTCTTTCTATTCATTCCATTGGTTTGCCAAATAATACATAAAATATTGATTATATTTTTTATAAAAATATATATTGACTTAAATTGTTGGACAAATGGTTTGATCATACATAATATTACATATTTTTAAAAATAATCATTTTTATTAGGAAAACAATCAATATTGGCTTCATTCTTTAAACAAATTCAAATAAAATACTTTAAATTTGGCATATTAATAAATTTAGTTGAAAATTATTCAAATATTTCCAATATCAAATTATTATATTAAATTTTATAAATTAATGTTTTAGTTCTATAGAATTGTGGGTTTAATTTTAAAAATAAATTTAAATTTACATAAATAATATACTATTTTTTCTATCAACATTAAAGCTTTTTGTATTATTTGTTTATGACCGTATTTCTTTAATAAAACTATTTTTTATAATTGAATTTTGAAAATTGAAAATGACTTAATAATTTAAGTAAATTCTTAATGTGTCTTTATTCATGAACCCTATTATATAGCTTTTTTCTAACATGGTTTTTCCAGTAACGTTAGTCAAAGCATTTAGATGTGTTTGTTTTCTACGTAAAAATGTATTCGATTGAAACATTGGAGAAATTATACAGGTGGTACAATGACTAACATAACATGAGTTTATTTAAATTGGCTTTTAAAAAAATGATGCACAATTGTCAAATATGGTGATATATTTATCATGTAAAAACTAATGATGATAATCGTATTATCATGAATTTATTAAAGTATTTGACAAATTTACAATATAATAATCGTAATTTATATAAAGACAATACAAATATATCATCATATATTAAAAAGAATAATTATATTTATATTTAAATTATTAATGTAAGAATTCGTAAATCAAAATTGTTGCACAAAGGGTTTTTGTAGCTTAGGATATTATACTTTCTTAACATCGCAATTTCATTCAATTTTATAAACAAAACTTATGTATCTTGAAATATTGATTTGTTATTATCATTCTAATTAAAAAACATATACAATATATCTTCCACTTTATTGTTCAATTAAAATCCGTTTGATTTCTAACTAAGAAAAAAAGACAAGATATCACATTTACAAGTGTGTTTTGAGATTGCTTATATTTATCACAAGTGTCATTGATGAATATAAGTGAGGGCAATTTTTTTATTGCACGATCTCTAGCCAACATAATATTCAATATTTTTGTAAGAATGATTTGGAGAGAACCGATAATATCATATATAAAAATAGTACAATTATACTCATTACACATCATTGAGTGCAATTTTGATCCATAATTGTGTAATGTTTTGCCGTCTTGGTTCTTGTATGTTATATAATCCCGATTTTAGTTAACGACGCTTCAACTTGAAGCGCATAAAATCATTAAAATAACATATAACAAAAATGTGGAAGTTAATATTCATTTTTTGACATATTCCAAGAAGTACAACTATACTAGAGGTGTTTACTATTTGTTAGAAATCGAATATCAATTCCTTTACCAAACATATACCGAATTTTGAAAATTATTTCGGTGTTTAATTTTTAAATTTAGATCATTATGGTGTTCGGTTCAGTTAGAACATTTATTTAATTTTAAAATAATGATTTTTATTTAATTATGTATAGCTAATTATTTGTTTACTTTAATTTAATTTTGGAAACTTCATGGTATATACCAAAATCGAACCAACAAATTCGGTATTTACCTAACGGTTCAATATTTGATAGCTATTTTTTATTTTTTTCAATATTCAATATTTGAAATTCGACATAAATGAACCATAACTAACATTTAAAAGACGCTTGAAAAAATGAGGATCAATTTTGACCATATGCAAAACTTGAGAAAGGTTATCTAATTATCTAATTAAATATATTATTATGATTAATTTATTATTTTATTTAATTTTAAAAATTTCAGTATATACCGAAACCGAACCAAAACAATTAAGTATGAGAAAATTGTATAATTAACCCTCAACTTACAAGATGTGTAAATGACATGCTCTCTAGCTTCCGAAATTGCAAAAATGACACCTAAAGTTGTCAATATTATCTATTTTTGACCCCTGGCATTTAACATACGATTTTCCGTAAGTTGAAAACCGTTTGAAAACTTTTCACAAAATACGCAATATGACCCGTTTGAAAAAATATGACCCCAACTTTTCTATAGATGTAGAGCAGAAACATCATTGGGAACAAATATTTTCTCCACTCAAAGGTTGTCTCCACTTTTACCAAAAAAAGAAGTACAAGATCTGATGCACAAAAGGAAATAAGTATTTTAGTGATGATCATCTCACACAACTCTAGGTTTTCGCATATGAAACCTATAGTTCCTAACAACCAGAAGATGGCATAGCACAACAGCATACTCGGAATGGAATCTTGGCACATCCCTTAACACAATAACACATCCAGAATGTGATTGAAAAGTATTCTAGCAACGTGTAACAAAGGATAGCATTCACCACAATGAATATTATGCGAAATAGAATAGTCAGTGAGCATTAAGAAAACCTCAATATCAACTATATTGCAATAAAAATGATTCAATCAAATAAAAAACTTGATATCAGAATATGTAAAACTATGTACCCAAACAGTAATATGAGGAATGCTCACGGTATAGCATTCACCTAAAAATATTATGCGAAATAGAATGGTCAGTGAGCATTACGAAAACCTCGATATCAACTATAGTGCAATAAAAATGATTCAATTAAATAAAAAACTTGATATCGGAATATATAGAACTATTTACACAAACAGTAATATGAGGACTGCTCACGATGTCGGAAATCATTAGCTTTAGGTGATGAAGATTTATCATAAAGAAATCTAGAAAACCCCACTGATTTTTCGCCTTCTACCCATGCACTCAACAACTTAATACCTTCATATGATGAGAAATAAGAGGAATAAAAAATATCAGAGACCCAAATAAAAAGCAAAAGAAAAGGGTCACCAAGCTACTTCACGAGTTTTCCCTTGTTAGAAAAAATCTTTGATATGATATCCTAGTATTCCCTTGATGATATTGCCGCAGTCATCTCATTTCCCAGCAAAAATAAGTCATCAAACTAGACAAAAAGTAACAATTAAGTAGCTGCCAACGCAGCAAGAAGCAAGGAAGCTTACCACATGCTTTTCTTTCTAGTTTTCCAACTAGGCATTCAACTAGAACCTCTCGAGTGCGCCCAAGGAGAAAGAAATGAAAGCATGAAGTCCAAATGAAGGAAACCAACAAATTATCTTGAGACAATGCTGGAAGATCATTAAAATTGTCTTTCTGGAATATGAACAAACTTTGAATTAGCTCAATCTATCTGTTTCTGAGAAATGAGCGTGATCTGAAAGCAAGTTTTCTATAAAAAGTTGAAAATGAAGTCTTATATAGCAAAATATGAAATAAAAATTCTATCAAACCTCAACCAAAGACTTTTCATATGAATCCACCCGCAACAAAGCACGTTGGCCCTTTTCTGTTGAATGTATTCCCTGAGTAATACAATATTTAGCACAAATGTTAAAAGTCCATAGAAAAAAGCATGAAAGATGTAAAAATTCTACATGGACCAGCATATTACTATCAGGATAAATCAAACATGGATATACATCACCAACGAGTCAAGGAAANGGTACTTTACCTCCTTGATAGTAACAAAGCATGCTATCAATAACAATCTGTCGAGTTGAAAGATTGAACCACATTGAAATTAGGTGGAACACCTAAGAGAAGATAAGAAAATGTTCTATCAGGTTTTTACATCACAGTATAAAATATTTGTAAGATAATTGATTAAAAATTCAGCAGTGATTACTTACCACCCGACATCATATTTTTCGCCAATGATCAAGCATTTTTCGTATCCTGATAGAGCCGTGCATACTAAATTATCCATGTATTCCCGGTTACATGGATTAAAGATAAGAATATAAAGATGTAAAAGCTTCCCTTGAAAAGCAAAGCAGCTGTGCCTCAAACAGTATGAAATTCTGTTTTACAATCTGAGTGGCATCCTTTTAGAACACTACATTCATACCTTGAATTAATATGCCATGCAGACAGCATGTTTCATACATATCTTTAACATATGAGAAAGGGAAAAGTTACCAGTAAAATTACTGATGCCCGATAAGAGGCAATGAATGTGCAAGATTGTGAAAGCAAGGTAGGCAGTGATAAAGAGTGACATCATGATAAATAGATTCTTATCACCATAAGTGTGATATGCATAAAGAAGTCAACAAATGAAGTAAAAAGGAAACACTATCATGCAAACCACTATACGAAAACTTCTCGATTAGTTATAATAAAGCATAGAAACCAGATCTAAAGCAAGTACAAGTGCAAATTTTCATTGAAATGATGCTCATCATTGCAATCAAAATAATCTGATGCATCAGAGGTGGAATAACTGGGTAAAAATCCCAATTCCCAGAACGCCAAGCAGCTTCATACCGCAAGAAATCAACATAATTAGCACATAATGCAAAGAGATAAACATTTTATAAGGAAATGTCATCAATATCAATTATGCATATCAGACCTGTAGCTCAGCAAACTCTATACCATGTGGAGATGGTTCTCTCCCAGAATTCAATCCTTGACAATAAACATCTAATAAGTGAGTACAACCAATTCTTGCAGTGATCGAATCAAACCTTTGCAAGGCTTCTTTTGTATCATGCCATATTCTGATTTGGATAAGAATGCATTCCCTGTCTCTTGAAAATCCTCAAAACCTTGAGAAGTGGAATAACTTATTTGTTGAAGAGCTTTAGAGTGTACTTACAAGTCATGATCTTCCAGAGCTTTAATCCAGTTACCCTCACGTTCAAAGATAATAACCTGTGAGGTCAACTGGATAGGAAGACATAGTAAGTAGGAATATAATAAATATGAAATAAAATTCAAAAAACCTTGTGATATTAAATGATGCCATAGAGACCATCGGGTTCATTGATTTGGGTGACTGCTGACACAAGAAAATTGAATCCAAAGCAAGTTTTCTATAAAAAAGTTGAAAAGGAAGTCATATAAAGCAAGATAGGAAATAAATATTGTATCAACCCTCTACCAAAGACTTTTCATATGAATCCAACTGCAACAAAGCACGTTGGTCTTTTTCTGTTGAAAGTATTCCCTGAGTAATACAATATTTAGCACAAGTGTTAATAGTCCTTAGAAAAAAATGTAAACATACACCCAAACCGTAATATGAGGACTGCTCAAGATGTCGGAAATCAGTAGTTTTAAGTGATGAAGATTTCTCAGGAGAAACCTAGAATACCCCATTGATCTTTAGCCTCCTACCCATGCACTCAACAACATAATCCTTTCCTGTGATGAGAAATGAGAGGCATAAAAATATCGGAGACCCAAATAAAAAGCAAAAGAGAATGGTCACGAAGCTACTTCAAGAGTTTTGGCTTTATCGGAAGAAATCTTTGATATGATATCCTTGTACTCCATTGAAGATATTGTCGTTGTCATCACATACGTCCAGCTAGCCTGTCCCTCCTTTATTTGTCAACTTTACTCACTGCCCATCCCTTCCAAAGAAAAATGAGAGAAATAAACAATGATCAGAAACCCAAATAAAAAAGCCAAAGAAAAGGATCACCAAGTTACTTCACGAGTTTTGGACTTATGGGATGAATACTTGAATATGATATCCTGGCATTCCCTTGGAAGATACGGCCGCGGTCATCCAAGAAGTATGTCAGGACTGGGGCTCCTCTATTTGTCAACTTAACGCACTCCCCGTAACCAGGAACTCAATACAAGACAACAAAAATGAAGAAACATAGAAACTTTAGGCACTCCCCGTAACCAAGAAGTTCAGATTCAGACCGCTGCGTTGAACTACACCTGCTTGAGTCGCTATTGCCTCTTTTGCACCTTCTTTCGGAGACCGGACATATTAGCACAAGGACAATATTCCCACCACGGGTGAAGGCTAACAGTACAGACACTATTGAAATCTCCAACTTCGGAAAGAACTTGTTCTATAGAGACCCCACAGGTCTCCACCCAGTAGTTCCACTTCTGATTCAGAGGCATTCAATGAACTTACTTCTGAGGAACTCTTGACTAAGATCAGTCACGAAACAAGTTATATGCACTGGGCGCTTCATATTTTTCCTACATGCAACAAGAGAATGAATAACGACAAGTACAAAGAGAAATATAGTGAGTTTCTTGCCTGTTTTTAGAAATGAAGTTGAAGGCAATGTTTCATTATGTAATTATCAAAGTGATGCAGCAACTAAGAAATTCCCAGATCTGCGAGCAAAAGGAAGCATGATTGGTAAGCAATTTGCCTGCTTCAAATGTAAACAAAACACATTCATTTTCTGCTGCAAAAACACCATTTAAAAGCAGGTTCATATGATGAATTTATTTCTACTGATGGAAACATCATAAAAATATCATCCCTGTGTGACAATTGCAGGTTTTGGATCATATTTTCAGCAGAAAATCCCAATGGCTGAGTATATGCATGTCATCGAACCCAAGTATAAGAAGCGAAAACTAAAGGAAAAGGCATGTAGAACCACTTCAGGAATTGCAGGATGAGTAGGAAAGTGTTAGAAAAGGACTCTGAGGAGATGACTATACATGATCATAGCAATGCATCTTCAGAATNGTTTGTCCAACTAATCGACCGAAAGGGTGGGTTCAATAAGACATAGTTTATTGTATCCAGAAGCTATCAAACTGGCTGCTCCGTCGAAGCCATTTATTTATCTCGAGAAGTTAACTCTTCTTCTTCCCTTCCAGTCAGGATTCAAGTGCCCGGGTGATAATTAGTTGTGTTACAAAAGGGGTTGTTCTTCCCTATTTATTTATCTCTTATGCCCAATGTTTTAAATATCAGTACCGGCCGGTATACCGGACAAGTTTATTGGATCGGTATACCGGATACGTATATCGTATCATAAATTTTATTAAATTTATCATAAAATAATAAATTTTAAATTTAACCATTAAATTTGACCATAATTGTCAATGCAAACCGGTTTTTGGGTGAAAAAACCGGCCTGACCGGGTTTTTAGGAGAGCAAAACTGGCTTCTTAAATAACATGCGAACCAGTTTGAATTGAATCGGGAGGGCGAGTGATTCCCGGTTGAACCGGTCCAACTGGCTGATTCGATCGATTTTTTTAAAACCAAGCTTCGTTTAGAGAACGGGCATCCGACTAATTAACCCAAAGCTTATTTAGCACTTCTCGCAATTCTATGTATTTAATTTAATTAAATTATTGAAATTAATTTAATATTTTATTAAAACCAATGTTTTAAAAACCGGTACCGACTTATATACCAGACAAACTTATTGAATCGATATACCGGATATGTATCGGATCTATACAATAATATTAAAATAAATTAAATTGTAAAATATACGGTGTATTGAGAATTTGAGTTTGTTTAGTTATTAAAAAATATAAAAAATATAAAAAATAATAATAGATTTTAATTATTAAAAATAAAAGATAATTTAGTTATAAGTAAATCACGATCGTGTCACAACTGTTTTAGACTTCGTAACTGTGATGAAATTGTAATTAAAAAATATATAGCTATTCTAATTTTATTTGTGTACGTTAAAAAGTATGATCATAACTAATTGTACCGTAGTTTCTATTGATATATCTTACAATCTTGTTCAATGAAAATTTGTTTGTTTATAAATTAGAAATAAAAATTCATTCAATTTAGCAAATGCACCACCACCCCGAATAATGAGTTTGTTTGCTTAACAATTTAAAATACTTTCGGGTGGGATGAATTCACCAAAAGGATGTTTTTAACAAATACACGCTGAAAAGTCGCGTTTACACAACCACTACTTCAATCAAATGTTGCACATTTGCAAAATATGAAAATACCTAATTAATCCTGATTTTTCATAATTAAATTATGACTAACCTTATTCCTTTTAATATATAAAAAATATTAAAATTTTTACATAAACAATATTTATAATACAACAGTTTTAACAAATTTTTTTACAAATTATCACATATTACCAATGTTTGCATATCGATCGGTATACTATCAATATATCAACTAATATGAAAATCGGAAGGCACCGATATTTTGACCGATACGCTCGATAACACCCGATACCAGATTTTCGGACACTATATCGGCCATACCAATACGGAGCGAAACAATATCTTTTAGCGATATGAAAACATGGCATATTACACACATCTAAATATTTTAATGATTATTTAAAACAAACCCAATAATTTACTAATTAATTGTATTTTGAAAATGATAGTAAGTGCCCACATACTTACACATGTAACTTCAAGTGTCTACAAATCCAAAGCTTTTACCGTTGTTCTTCGTTTATGGCTGTAGTTCTTTCGTAAAACAACCCTGTTATTACCGTCACTCTCAATCACCCACATTTTGAAATACTCTATGAATTCAGGTGCTTCTCAAATGGGCATACTCTTTCTCCTTTTCATCTTATTTTCTGCCCAATTTTTAGCTTTTCGATGAAATCCTGTGTCCCCTCCATTTGTAGTTCAAGTGATAACTAAGTCAATCAACAATAATAGACGAGATTTGAGTTACCAGGAGTCTGTAAATACAACTTAAATGCACTGGGCGCTTCATATTTTTGCTGCATGCAACGAGAGAATGAATAACGACAAGTAGGGTGAAAAATACACTGAGTTTCATGAAGAAAAAAGAGATTTCTTGCCTGTTTGTTATAAATGAAGTTGAAGGCAATGTTTCATTCTGTAATTATCCTGCAGAAGATGATCAAAGTGATGCAAAAACTAAGGAATTCCCAGATCGGCGAGCAAAAGGAAGCATGATTGGTAAACAAAACATATTCATTTTCTGCTGCAAAAACCCCAATTTGAATGCAGGTTCAAATGATGAATTCAGTAGCATAAAAATATCATCCCTGTGTGACAATTGCAGGTTTTGGATCATCTTTTCAGCAGAAAGTTCCAATGGATGAGTATATGCATGTCATCGAACCCAAGTATAAGAATCGAAAACTAAAGGAAAAGGCATGTAAAACCGCTTCAGGAATTGCAGGCATGAGTAGAAAAGTATCAGAAAAAGGCTCTGAAGAGATGACTATACATGATCATAGCAATGTATCTTCAGAATGTAAGCTAGATAAAAAGATACCTCTGGAAAATGAAGAGCCTCTGGGATATAATATTTTCTTGACATTTGCCTCTGGATCCATCCCCCCTTCAATAGAAACCTTGGTACAAATATTTTCCAGATTCGGGCTGCTGAAAGTTTCTGAAATTGAGATGATAGACGAATCAACGATCAGGATTCCATACGAAGGTAGCTCAGATGCAAGATTTGCCTTTAGAAGATTGCATAATATCAAACCATTCGGGGAAGCTCATGCAACATTCACACATGATTGCCCTGCAGTTGTTTTAAGGCCGGTAAAAAGAAGGAATATTCAAAAAAGGCCGGTTCTTGATGTTCCAGCAAAAATACCTGATGTTGAATTAATGAAAATGAATGTGGAGATGATGAAATCAACTCTGGAAAAAGTTGGTGCCAGTTTTAAAACAGGGATAAAGTCCAAGTTGGAGAGTGAAATCAAGAGCTTTCTCCAAAAAATTAGCTCCATTGCTGATCCATCTCCGCCTTAACTCATTGGCCTGCAATAGATAAATTACCTGGGAATATAGCATCAACCCCTAAACGACGATCGGAAAGTTACTGAAGAGAGTTGGCTCCTGAGCAAGCATCTTAAAATGATGGTAAAAATCAAGTTAAATGCAACAAAATTACATACAATACATGTTGCAAGTGCTCAAAATGGCCAGCCCAATCTGAAAAGAATACTAATTCGCCGTCCTAGGTGTAACCTAACTCGATAATCAGGGTCTCGGAGAAGCATAAAAAGCTTCCCAATGATTAGCTGATTAACATGAAAAAGCAAGCAACACAGAAAAATTGGCATTTCAGGTCATCGGCAACAAAAAGATGCGATGAGAATTAACGCAAATTAGAGAATAATTGACCACCTGAACAATTTGAGGGTTGCAGGATACAAACTTGCATATGCAATCAATAATTTTGGTCCGATCAGGCCAAGCCAACAAATTATGCTTGAAAACTTTATTAAGCAAAACTCCAAGAGAAATCCAAATATGGAAGCGGATGGCAAAATTTGAACACTCACTAGGAGCTAAGTATTAATTTCCTCAATAAACTCAGTCCCTATTTGACATCTATTTCGCTTAGTTTATCAAATTTATACCATAATGAAAAATTTGGAAACGTAAATTTCGTAAGGTGAGTTTTTGAGGGAAACTGTTTGCTATAAACATCATCTTTGTAAGTACTAGATTTCCTATAGAAAAACTAATAAAAATGCCAAGCATTTTTTTGTAATGGGAAATTGTAGGTCAATGAGTACCAGATGTACAAATAATGTATAATCAAGAATGTGAATATCAAGAAACACCCAATATACATGCTCATAAAAAGTTTTGCATCTCAAATAGACATATTTGAGCAATTTTCTAATAACAAATGCATTTGACTACCTCCTCAGGTACTCTATCTTTAGAGGAACATATGGGGCTACGCTCTCCAGATCCATCAAAAAACAAGACCTTTTCAAACAAAGCACAAATGCAATCTAATACACTTGTACACGGATGTTTAAGACTTAACCTGCATTCAAATAACTTAAAACTAATTAACTCTTAAAATAAAAGAATGGACTAGCTTTATAAATTTAAGAAAATACCAAATCTGTGGTGCAAGACCAAAAGGGCTGAAAACAGAGAAAGAAAATATCATGAGAAAAGAAAAAGGAGACGGTTACATACCATATGCACACATTCTCTCCTATGAATATTATAGATGATCTCCCAGGCAACTCATGCTAAAATAGAGAAAAATTTGGAAATCATCTGTAGGAAGTCGAGTTTTTGATTCAATATCACACTGGTAACTCGCAAGTTGGGATCACCATCAACACTTGAACATCCTCGGTCATTATTTTCAAATGTCTCATCAATAACTGTACTGCATGGCCAAGAATTTGTAACATCAATTCACCCGATTCACAAAGGAAAGGAGTGAACTCCTCTCTTGCCTTGCTCATAATAATAAAGTAAGGAAAAGGAGTATCAGAGACATTAGGCTATCATAAGAAATTTTTCCTACTCTGAAAAAAGAATAAACTCCAGGAAGAACATAATATCAATCAAAAGAATAAAAATATAGGTGAGGTTGAATTCAAAACAGATAGAAGAAAACAGATAGATCATTCAAATATACAACTTTAAAACCACAATTAAGTAACTCCCAAAACATCAAGAAGCAAGAAGCATACCACATGCTTTTCTTTCTAGTTTTCCAACTAGGCATTCAACTAAATCCAAGCGCCTAAGGAGAAAGAAATGAAAACGTGAAGTCAAAATGGAGGAAAACAACAAATTTTCTTGAGACAATGCTGCAAGATCATTAAAATTGTCTTGAATAAAACTTTGTATTTGCCCAATCTCTCTGTTTCTGAGGAATGAGCGTGATCTGAAAGCAAGTTTTCTATAAAAATGTTAAAAGGAAGTCTTATAAAGCAAAACATGAAATAAATATTCTATCAAACCTCAACCAACGACTTTTCATATCAATCCACCTGCAACAAAGCACGATTCCCCTTTTCTGTTGAATGTATTCCCTGAGTAATGCATTATTTACCACAAGGACGATGTTCCCACCACGGGTGTAGGCTAACAGTAAAGGCACTATGGAAATCCCCAAATTCGGAAAGAACTTGTTCTATAGAGGCCCCATCCAATAGTTCCACTTCTGATTCAGAGGCATTCAATGAACTTACTTGACTAATTTGGGATGGAGTCTGGAATACCCATGGAATACTTCACTTCCTAACGCTTACCACTGTACTCAAACACCAAAATTTGATTGACCGTACGAGTAGAAAGTTGAAATAGACCACGAAATTCAACTCTTCAACCCATACGAATTGACCGTACGAGTAGAAAGTTGAAATAGACCAAAATTTTAAGTTTTTTATTTAATGTTTTTTAGTTTAGGGTTTAGGTTATCTCAACCCGTCAACGGGTTTAGCCATACTTTAAACCCATTGACGGATCAAGAAAATTTCTCAACCCATACGGGTCGAACCCGTAACCTGTAGGGCCGGAACCCTGCCCACTCCTCATAATCATATATTAAAATAAAGTTGAAAACTAACCTGCAAATTACCAGCAAGTTGTTGCCTGCTGCAAGACTTGAGATGAACAAGAACCACAACAGACAATTAATTCAGAGGAGTAGCAATCATGCCATTAACAATTTGAATGTTAA
>RWGZ01001067.1:312651-334483 GCA_009725065.1 Utricularia reniformis
TGCTGGAAGAGCTGCCGCACCCGAGGCAAGCGATGGAACCCGTGGGGTTCAAATTGATTAATCTGGTTGAGGATGACTCAACCAAGACAACTCGCATCGGGGCTCATTTAGCCCCTGACTTTGAAAGAGAATTGATCCACCTGCTGAGAAGCCACGTGGATATATTCGCTTGGACCCTGGATGACGTTCCGGGGATTGACCGATCCGATAGTGAACATCGGATCAACACTGATCCTGGAACGAAGCCTGTTAGGCAGAAAAGAAGACGCTACTCTCCTGAGAAGATCGAGATTATCCGGGCTGAAGTCAATAAGCTGCTACGGTCGGGGTTTATCAGAGAAATCCACTATACTGAATGGGTTGCAAACCCAGCGGTGGTTTCCAAACCGGACGGGAAATGGCGGATGTGCATCGATTTTACCGATGTAAACAAAAGTTGTGAGTCAGATCCTTTCCCGTTGCCGCACATCGACCGGCAGGTAGATGCTGTTTCTGGTAGCACCATGATGAGTACCATGGATGCTTACTCTGGGTATCACCAGATCTTCTTGGCTGAAGAAGATCAGAAGAAATCATCGTTCATGACCGAAGATGGGGTTTTCTGTTATGTGGTCATGCCCTTCGGTCTCAAAAATGCTGGAGCAACATACAAAACGTTGGTCAACAAAATCTTTAGAGGGAGTTGATAGGCCATATTATGGAAGTGTATGTTGATGATATGATTGTCAAGTCCATGAATGATGAAGATCACATTCCTTACTTGTCTCGCTGTCTCGAAGTACGACGTAAATATAAACTCAAACTAAATCCAAACAAGTGTTGCTTCGGGATTTGAAGTGGCAAATTCCTTGGATATTACGTTTATGAGAAAGGCATCGAGGTTAATCCGGAGAAAGTCCAGGCTATTATTGATATGCAACCTCCGAGAAACAAGCGAGAATTTCAAAGGCTGGCTGGCCGATTGACGGCGCTGAGCAGGTTTATTTCTAGGTCCACGGACCGGGCTCTACCTTTTTTCAGGACATTGAGAAAAGCTAGCCATCTTGGCTGGACCGAAGAGTGCGATCGGGCATTTTCCGACTTAAAGACTTATTTGAGCACTCCTCCTGTCATGGTGAGCCCAACGTGCCACGAATCCTTATGGTTATATTAGGTCGTGTCAGAAGCCGCAGTCAACGTAGCCCTGGTGACCATTGGGGATGATATTCACCGACCCGTTTACTACGTTAGCCATTCCCTGGTACCAGCCGAAACCAGATACACAACCTTAGATAAATTTATGTTGACCTTGCAGAAAGCTATATCAAAGCTTAAGCACTATTTCGAAGGCCGCAAGGTTTATGTGTTTACTGATCAGCGTTTGAAGGTGGTTTTGAGTCAGGCTGATTCTAATGAGAGGTTGGCCAAGTGGAAGATCAAGATCAACTCCATGTATCTGGAATTCGTTCCCCGAAGGGCGATCAAAGCTCAAGTCCTCACGGATTTCGTAGTCGAAATGACCCGATCGCTCATATTTCTGAACCGAGAGGACGATTGGTGGGTCATTTATGTTGATGGATCAACCTTCGGGGGAAAGGGATCGGACATCACCCTTACTACACTTCAAGGCGACGTTATCCATTCCGTGGTCAAGTTCTTCTTTTCTGGAACGAATAACGTGGTGGAATACGAGGTCGTTTTGTCGGGGATGACCTTAGCCCAAAAGATGGGAGTTGCTAAAGTGCGAATGTTCTCGGACTCCAAGTTGGTGGTGGAGCAATTCGCAGGACGATTCGAAACACACAAGCCAACCATGAAGCTATATCATGCGAATGTCTTGGAGATGGCAAAAAAGTTTCGTGAGTTCTCACTTTACCACGTGCCTAGAGAACAAAACAAGGTGGCCGATGCGTTAGCCAGATTGGCTGTAGGCTTACCAGACGTTGGACCAGACACAGTATCGGTCCATATTCAGGATCGACCTTCGGTCGAAATTTCTGTGACCGAACAGTCGTTTGAGGAGGTGGGAGCTTTATGCCATGAACTCCAATACTTAAAGATTAACGCCGTTGACTCCCCAGAAGATACCACGTGGATGACCCCTTTTGTCAAGTATCTGACCAACGGCCATCTCCCGGAAAACGCATCAGAAGCCAGGAAAATTGAAACCCGGGCGACGCGATATGTGCTGAATGACGGGCACCTATTCAAGAAAAGCTTTGAGGGACCGCTCCTGCGATCCTTATCCCCTTTAGAGGCTGAGGCCGTCATGATTTATGTTCATGAGGGATGTGCGGGATACATTCTAGGGCCCGATCGCTATATCATCGTGTCGTTAGAGCCGGTTATTTCTGGCCAACGCTTCTTGAGGATGCAAAGAAGTACACAATACGCTGCGCTGCTTGACAACACCATTCTCCAGTTCCCCAATTGCAAGGGGAATCTTTGTCGATGAGATCCCCGGAACCCGATACCCCGGACAGAGTCAGGACCAAGCTTGGCCAGAGAAGCCCAAACAACGTAAGCCGAACTTGGAGGCCCAGATCCAGCCCACGTGAGTGAATGGCCCATCCAAATCTCGTGGCCCGATCGATCGTTTATAGCGATCGGTCTCGATGTGTAGGGCCCAGCTTCTTGCACGCGTCCAGACCGATCGGTCCACATGTTACAGGCGCTGCTTCGAGCTATTCTTACTCATCCCATGCAACGACAACCCTCGACAGCCTTGTCATAAGCGTGGTCCGACGAAGGCGTACGAGCCACCAATGGCCAGAGAGTAGCCGGCTAGTAGTGCCGAAAGGTCTAGCGCCATGCAGCTCTGTGAAGCCGTTTCCGACGGCTGTTCCGCCTGACATTAGTCGACCTAGTCGCAAAGGACAGACACAAAACGACACCCTACTGCACACAGCACAGTGAGAGTATAAAAAAGACACTTAGAGTGTGAGAAAATGATCTTCTTCCGTTTTTCCTTGGAGCTTTCGCATAGAGAAGTCTTTGTCGATTTATTTTCGATTCTTATCCTTCTCTTTGTTGTCTGAAGAACAAACATGACTTTTATGATCATTAATTTGCTTATTGAACCGATTAAGGACACTTTCTTTAGCCCTTAGTCAAGTGATTTTTTCCTCATCTTCGAGGTTTTACACTCTAAAATCCCTGCGTCTTTTCACCTTTGATTCATAATCGTTCTCCACACATCAAACAAATTATTACCGGTCGACTGCTGACACCCCCGGTTTTCGAACCACAACATTATAAATTAAATTTGATCTATTTCTAAATATTTATTTTCAAATTTTAAATTTTAAATATATATCTTTTTATTATCTAAAAATTATAAATATGATTTTTAGATAATTCAATAATAAACATTATCGATCGGTATATCAATATTATTCTAATTATCGATGATATCCGGATATATGGATTGATGCACCGATTATTTTATTAATACCGGTTAAAATCTATATGATACAAATATTTCAATTTAAAATATTGATAGAAATTATGATGTTTTAAAAAGATTGTAAATATAAAAAAATGTTTAAAATTACAAGTGTCCGGACATTGTTGTAGAGTTAAGAGAAAAGTTATTTATAAAAATAAAGAATGATAATGTGTATAAAAAAAAACTGATGTGAATGAGAGAATGAAATTTTCGGATAGATATAAATGTGGATGACCTAATGCCTAATATAGTACCCCTCCGGCCTCCACTACACTATAAGTATATTCGGATTTATCCAACTTTTCTCCCTACACTTTTATAAGTATATTCGGAATTTTGTATGTTTAAATATATTCGTATGGATTGAAATTGATAAATACGTATAAGAATATAGATGATGAAGTAAACTATTATTATCTATAACATATTATTTAATTATTCTTAAATTACATATTGAGGTTTTGTTCAACCTAAATATCAGACGAGCATGTTATGAAACACGGTTAGCTTGTGTGATCCTTGAGATGGAATGCATACACATAGGCATCCAATTGTAGTAATTAAATTAATCTTAAAAAATTTAATGTTATTTCCAACTCAAGGAGTTTATATGACAACAAATATCCAAGTTATAATTTGAGCAAAAAGCCCACTTAGTTGGAGTGAAGGTGATAATGCTTTCAGCCAAAAACCCTACATATTAAGTCATAATATTAAGTAAACTAAATTAAAATTTATATTTTAAACATGCAATTATGATCATAATAATTCAAGCAATCAACTACACAACAAACATAATTCCATATATTAATTGTTCTAAACATTGTCAAAACTTTAACCTGATTGAAGAAAATCAGAGGTCTAAGTTTCAAGGTTGAACCAAAATTAAATGTTTCACCAATTGAACCTGTTTTTTTACAATTTTGAAGATCGTTTTCAATGTAGAGTGGAATCTTATTTTGATTACATTGATATATCAAATACAAAGATTTAGAAAAAAGCTACATATTCACATATTAAGCTGTAATATCGAACTTATGATAAATCTCTTGAAAAGATTTGTTAAGACAAGAAAAGAACTAAATAAATGTTACCTATTTACTTCAGTTTATTTAACCATGTACTTGGCAAGTGTAGCTAACATTCAATCACATGCACTATTACTCGTAGATTTTATTCAGAAAAAACCATAGAAACTAAAAAAGCTCACATGAGAAGGAACTCAACTAACCAAGAACCCCAACAGTTTGGTTCAGTCAAAGACTTAAAACCAGCCAGTGAAATAATAGCTTTAGGAGGCACAATAGATCCAGCAAGAACTGGATAGTGAAATATATAGCCTGAAAAGGGCAATAGATTCTGATACATGCAGCATTCAACCATAAACAGAGGCAGATTTCATTCAATAATATTGCGTCTCAATCATGCAACCTGGCCTAGTGTTAATAAGAAGTTGCACAATAATCGCAGCATTCCATATCGTTAAAATGGTTAGTTTCAATACNATGAGAACTCTAGGACCGGGTACCCTGTAATGGGTGAGGCCCGATAACTGTTGGGCCAGTTTAAGTAATCAAAACGAATTCTCACAGCCCAATTACACCTTTAAGAAGACCGGCCCGATGTTCAACACGGAGGACCGAAGATTACCTTAGTAAAAATAAGCGTTATCTGCCAGCTGGCTCCGCGGTTCGGTCCGAACGGTTACAAAGCGGTTACAGGCTCACGCGTTCCACGCTTCGGGCCCTGTCACGTTTATCAAGCCTCGGGCCCGATCGCGCAGTCCACGCATCGGTCCCAGCCTCGTTTTACATCCTGCGATAACAACCTCTAACAAACCTGTCAGAGGCGGTTACAGGACGTGGATTACACTCGCCGGCAACTCTATAAATACAGGGCAAGGCGAAGGAAAAGAGAGGACCCTTTGGATGCAGAAGAAGAGGCTGTTACGCTGCCCAAATTCTTACTGCTTTCCATACTCAGTCATTTTCATTAGCCTGTTGTGTGTAAACTTCTCTTATTTTCATTAGTGAACAGATCAAGAGCATATTCGGCTCTTGGTCGAGTGCTTTTCACCCCATTTTACGGGGTTTCCACTATATATGCTGTGTCTTTACTTTGATTTCAGTTTTTACTCGCTCTCCACATTTTTTATAAATCAGAACCGAGTTCGTTGATTGAACGAACCGGACGACTGTTGGTACCCCCTAAAAAGNAGGCTGTTACGCTGCCCAAATTCTTACTGCTTTCTATACTCAGTCATTTTCATTAGCCTGTTGTGTGTAAACTTCTCTTATTTTCATTAGTGAACAGATCAAGAGCATATTCGGCTCTTGGTCGAGTGGTTTTCACCCCATTTTACGGGGTTTCCACTATATATGCTGTGTCTTTACTTTGATTTCAGTTTTTACTCGCTCTCCACATTTTTTATAAATCAGAACCGAGTTCGTTGATTGAACGAACCGGACGACTGTTGGTACCCCCTAAAAAGGGACCATAACACATAGTATGTAACAATAGTAATAATGAAACCTTATTAGCATATTAATACACGAACACTTATATATAAAATGGAATATTCATTAACGAATCAACTAACCTATGCCGATAATATAAATTTAAGATCAAATGAGAGTCAATATTAAAATATAAATATAGTTTGTGTATTCACATTTTGTTGACTATATGTTGTATGAAACATGTTATTATATTTGTTATATTGGGAATTACATAAATGATTCACATGGTTGCTAGTTACATTACGTTTAAATCAAAATATGATGTATCCACCAAGTAACAACACTTGCAAGGCGGCATAACTATAGACATCAGTAGAATGGAAAATTTCTTTGGGGAGATAATTATTATTTTGATGACTATATGTTGTGTTCAATTAGTCTTTCATATTTGTTACAGTAGAACTGTAGGAATCACATAAATGATTGACAGGGTTCCTAGTTGCATGATGTTTAAATCAAAGTTTGCGTCATTCATGAAATAACAACATTTCAAAGTTGGACACAATTTTAGGCATTAGTAGAAAGGGAATCATATTTTCCGAAATCGTCATTCAAGTGTTGATTGTATCGGGTGTTGAAGATATTATTTTATATTTGTTACATGGACAATCAAATGAATGTTTGACTTGGTAGTTACAACGTGTTCAAGTCAAAGTGGGATTTTTATTTGTTTATTGTTGCTTGTTTGTTGTTATGCAAAATATTTTTTTGTATTTTGATTTGTGCATGTTTGTTGTTGTAGACAGTATAGATAATAATGCACATAAAATGATTATCTAACAATCCAAATTAAGTCGACAATACCGCGTAAATAGAAAGTATAACTCGAAAGATCAGTAATCAAACAAAATCATGAGTGAATTCACAAAAATGACATTAAAGTAAGCAACATGAAATGATGTGGTTTGAAAATTTAAGAAAAAGATTTGAAAATCAACCAAAATACGTAGATATCAAACATAAAGGTTAGTAAGGTTTGTGTATATGATGATGTCCCAAAAAAATATAAGAGCATGAAGGTTAAAAGATAAATAAAAAAACATGAAGATTATGCGGTCATTGAAAGTTTAAGATGAGGAAAATATTGTACAAATAATGATCGTCTTCAATTCTCTTAAACTTTTACTTATGTGGAAAGCATTATAAGTGGTAATTTTTATTTATGAACAAAATTTAAAATTAAGTTTCAATATTCATAAATTGATCTGCATAACAATTCACTGATTGGATTACCATCCATAGAAACCCATGTGAATAATAATTTTTACAAAAATACCAAATAAAGGGCTGCTGTCCTCAACCGTGTAAAAGAAAGGGCTTGTTGTAATCAGCCCACTGCCCAGCAGCATACAATTGAGGAGTCGAAATTAATGGCCCAAAATGAATATTTTATTCCCCTAGGTTAAAACTTTATGTTAATAATTTTAATTAAATATCAGCACATCAATGGAAATTGGAAAAGAAATTGCAGCCCTCGCCCCTTTCGGAAAAGAAACTCTCATTGACTCGAAAGGATAATACAATTCCTGAAGCCGATGTGCCTAAGACACCATAGCTAATCACGCGCCACCCCATCTTGCCCACCTAAATCTGGATTCTAGATCTGTGACCACTTCCGTAGTTTTATTACTCTTCGCTGAATTCAAAAATCTTTATACAAGTCGAGGTTGGTGCTCTTCCCTTTCTTATTGAAATTCTTATTAAATCGTACCGGGAATTGGTTCTACCGGCTCTCAGAAACAGGACTTGAAAATGCAGTTTGTTTCAGTTTGAGAGCTGCCTCCAATTTATAATCTCTTGATACTCGCTTTGGGTTCGGTTATTTTACTTTTGAGCGTGTTCTATTTTTTTGTGTTTTACTGCTTAGTATAAGTTATTTGAAATAAAAAGCTGTGTCTGCATTTTTGTGAACCAGACGAGTGTTTCATGTACCGCTGACATAAAGTCATTTTGCTGGAAATTCTCTTGAATCCATAGAAAATTATCTGATGTTTGTTTATTGCAAATTGCAGTTGGTTTATGCATATTGTTTCAAGCTGCAGATAAATGGGTGTCTCCAAGAACAAAGCTTTATTGCAGAAAAAAAACAACAAATCATCTTCTTCAGAGAATGGTGAAAATGTAGGTAGTTGTTGTTTTTATTTTTTATTATATGTAAAAAAATCATTCCCCTTCTACGTGGATTCTTCAGTGTTTTACTTCTATTTGCTGTTGTAAATTGTGTTACTTGTGATCATTATGAGAAAGTATATTATTGATGAGGATCATATAGATTGCATTTGCCGCCAATTATGTCTACATATGTTGGGATTGTTAGTAACAATGAATGAAGTACAATTATGTTGCTGGTAATTTTTTTATTATCATAGGAACTCAAACTTTGATAATTTGTGTGCTTCTGAATCGGTTTATTGGTCATCAGAGATTTGGAAGTGGTGGAAATATTTGGAACAGAAGAAGGCGATCGCTCGATTTGAATGAGAAGCCAAGCGAAAATGCTTTGGCAACTGAAGGAACAAAGGATACCAGCATCCAATCAGTTTCAAATTCAGCATGCTCCCCTTCTTCACATCATTTGCCGAATTCCTCTCGATTTCAACAGAATATGAGAGAAGAATGGGCAGCAGTATGCATACAAACAGCTTTTAGGGGATTTCTGGTAAATTTTCAAATCTTTGCTGACTTGTTCTAACTGCTGAATTGGGTGTATCATATCTATCAAGTCTCGCATTCTCTCGTAGTTAATTCTGTTGTGTGATGTGGTTCTACCATCATTTCATACGGAGGATTATGTGGCAGTGATGGTTCCTGTAATTGTTCATCAAATTATTGCTTCTCAGGCTAGACGAGCTTTGCGTGCTCTAAAAGGGTTAGTGAGGCTTCAAGCTCTTGTTAGGGGGCATGCTGTGAGAAAGCAAGCTGCCATTACGCTTCGCTGTATGCAAGCTTTAGTTAGAGTTCAGGCACGTGTTCGAGCAAGGCGTGTTCGTATTGCTTTGGAGACTCAATCAGACCCACAAAACATTCCACAGAAACATGAACATGAATCCCACATTAAAGAAAGCGAGGTGATCTTTAGTTCCATTAACACTTGAACAAAATGAACAACATGTGGCTCATTATGGAATTCATTCTCATATTGCTTATCTATCCATCTAATATCATATACTTATGCATCATTTATTTGATCGATGAGCTGTTAAGCAGGATGGCATGTGTGACAGTGTTGGCTCCATCGAAGAAATTCAAGTAAAGTTGCTGAAGAGAAAGGAGGCTGCTGTTAAGCGTGAGAGAGCAATGGCGTATGCTTTTGCAAACCAGGTATTCTGATTGGTTTCTACTTTTCATTGGTAATACTTTAAATTCTTCATTTGAAATAGATATACTTTCACATCTTGAATCCTATGATCGAGCATCCCAGTGAACATAATAGAAATGCTAAAGTGGTTCTCAACACTGTAATGCAGTGGCAAGCAGGGTCCAGGCAGCAAGCAGTGCCTTCTGGTTTTGATCCAGATAAAACTACATGGGCCTGGAATTGGTTGGAGCGATGGATGGCTGTTCGTCCCTGGGAAAATCGGTTTCTTGACATTAACCTTAAAGATGGGGTGAAGGTACTTGAGAATGTGGCAGGAAAAAAAACTGAGACACCAGCAGTTCAGGTAAACTCATTTGCCAACAGATCTGCTCTTAAAATATCTAATGGAAATGGCCCTTCTCGTTCAAGCAACAACTCTAACATTTCGAATGAAAAGAGAGGAGTCTCTCATTCTGATGGTTGCAGTCCTGCACTAGAAGCACAAGGATCTCTAGTTTCTGGAACAAATTCTAATCCTCTACTTCGAGAGATTGCTGAAGATGCTACTTCAAAGCTCAATGTTAACACTGGATCAAAGTTTAATCTGAAAGAAACATCTCCCTTTGCAGATAAGCAAGGAAAGGAAAGATTATCACTGCCTGGTAACAGTAAGTGTTTCATTCCCTGTGCCAAAACATCACAACTCAGTTGTGGTTTACCTTATTTTGCTGGTCTTCATCAATAAGTAACAACAAAAATTCTCTTTTTATGCTAAGGTGATGAAAGATCTTCAAGCATGCAAAATGGCGGCATCCTTCAGGAGCATGGTGTTGATGGTAAATAAAGTCATGCATTTATGGTTTCATGACTTTAATAGTCTGTTTCGTGCCCAATTGCTGTTAGTTGATAGAATGTCTTTCGCTTTCTTTTTCTTTCTTTCATGTGAATTTTTAAATTTCTAAAATTCTATGTAGTACTAATTTTTTGGCAATCTGCAGACTGGGAAGCTACTGTAGATCATGCTCCAGAAATGTATTTTTCCCCATTATGTGAACCCAAAGTATCAAAACCTGTCTTCAAAGATGAAATGTCCGAAACCTATAGGAGGCGAGGAAGGGGACCTTTCATACAGGGTCTTTATAGTGATAATCTATCGGACCAATATTTCAATGATGCTGAAGATAGTTCTGAGATCCTTGCCGACGAATTGGGAAGAAAAGCATGTGAGTCTATCTGCGTTTTTCATTTCTTAGCTCTGTTTTCTACTTGGATTCAAATTGATTCCTGTGCGACTTACTTATATGTTGGTTTTAATATAGCAATACATGGAACAAACCATGTTCTTGTTCTAACTGGCCTCCCTCTAAGCACCAAGACAACTGACCTGGAAAGGCTTATGCGTAAATTCAAGGATCGTTTTTTGATACGGTGGCTTAATGAGACTACATCCCTTGCAGTGTTCAGGACTCCAAACGAAGGTACAAACTAGGACTCCAAATGAGACATCTGCATTTTCTCTTTGTGAAACTAGAATGAAGAAATGGAGATAGCGCTAAAAAGTTTTCATGGCATGTAAATCTTGAACTTTTGTCATAGTATATCTTGCTCCTTGTTTTTCAGTTGAGAGCCGAACATGGGCATTGTAATATTTGTACAATGCAGGTCCTATTGTTTTTTTTCTGCTCTTTTTTTCTTGTTGATGGTTGCTTTACTTACGTTGCTAAATTCCATGTAAAAACTTGAACTTAATGTGCTAAAGTTTCCCATTTCATGATGCAGCTTCTGATGCCTACAGCACCATTGAGTTCCCATTTACGGTTCGCATACTTACAGAAGAAGATGAACTATTGAGCTCAATTCCAGCCAAAGGTAATAACACTCTTAACTCCTTCATTATTTGTATCATGTACTCTATTTCTTCGTATTTAGACTTGGAGCCACCTCGTCAAAGGCCTCAAACTTCAACAAGAACTGCACAGAGAATGATCGCACATGGGATTGGAATTAGGCTACCATCAACATTCGGATCCAATGAACTCCATAAGCAAGAATCCGAGAGGCGAAACCGTATAGTTTCTAGGAGGAACTTGAGAGATGAAGCTTGGGGTGACGATGCAAAATAGTGCATGATATTGTTGTAGAATATGATTAGTTCAAATGGAGGCTTATTGCTCAATGCTTATAGCGACGCATTTCCGCCTTCAAAAGTCAAAGGGGGAAAATTTTATTAAAAAGCATATAGGTGTGTTGAAAAGTGTTTTTGCCAAACAAGTTTGCAATGCAACAACTAGTTTGCGAGTTATGAAGGTCTGAAGATTTATTAGGATATATTAAAGATTTGTTAATTAAAAATAAAATATATGATTTTTTACATTTTATTCAATGATCAATAAAATTTTAAATTATTTTGATATGCAATACATTAGATTGTGTAGTCTCATATAAATCAATTTAAAATATTTTTTTTCGTTCTTTTACATTTTTATTTTATTTTTTAATTCTTTTATTAATTATATGATGACACCCTAAATTCTAGTAAATTGTACAACCCGATTTAGAGTTGAATAAAATAATTTATCACGTCCAAACGGTCCTATAGAATAAGTATCCAAATAACTGAATTGAACCTAAATGTTTATTGAGTTGGAAAGCTCAATGAATCATTGTTCAATAATGTTTGGATTCAATTTGAATGAGACATTGTAAATAGAATTGGTAGGTATATAGCAAAGTATCACAAAATCAATATATTTGAATGTGTTTTTTCATGATTTGAGTTCCTCTCCAAAATGATTAAGTTTTGTAGATCCAATTGATGGATCTAGCCAAGTATCTCAAAATAGTAAATTTTATTATATAATATAAATTATCATACTATTATTGAGTCACCAAGACCTAATTTGTGATGTTTAAATTGATAAAAATCAAACTCGATTGAATTCGAAAAAATTGAATCCAACTCGAGATTTAACCAAATCTATTCAAATGAGTCAAGACAAATTCCCTTCTTATTTTATTTTATGTATGATAGCAATGCCATTTTCATTGGTTGTATAGCATTATAGACAATTTATTTCTAAAAAATAATATGAGCTCAATTTCTACCATAATGGAAACCGAGTAGGGTTTTGTATTTTTTTAATTAGCTGAATCCAGCTCAACATTTTTTAAATTAATTAATTTGAACTCAATTTGTAAAGTGATGGAATGTGAGCTCAACTTCATTTTACAAAATAAATTAATATATGTCTATTTCTATCACCATATAAATCGAGCTCAACGTTTGTGTGACAATGATTTATGATTTGTTGGCATGTCAAATAACGATGTCGGATAACAATTGTTCTTTTCTTTTATAAATAGCATGACGTTTATTTGATCACACACTAGATTGTTTCAATTGTGCATTTATTTGGTTTTGTTCGATTGATTTGTTAGGTTAATAATTTACTTTCAGAATTGATCCAATGTTTAGAAATTTTAGTTTTCGTGGGCATTTTCTTGAGAAAATCAAGAGTGGTGAACATTCAAATCAGAGTTGCTTGAACCTATCTTAGTTACATTACCATCACAATTACGTTGTAATATGAAAATGTGTACGCGAAACTAAGTAACATTAATTTATGGTAATATACCTTAATTTTACAAGCTTTTGGGTTTGTTTGCATTAACTTAATTTTACATGATGTTGATGGAGGACATAATTCTTTAATTTAAGTTGATGTTAATAGACTAATTATTTATGTTTTTAAATATGATGTTAATTATAGGGATACATTTTAACTTGAATGTGTTATATAATCCAGTAGTTTAAAGAATATACTACGAGTACGTGGAAGGCACTGGATTTCCGTGGAATTTTCACGAGTTTGGCGGCAACAATAACAATGAATATGAGCGGTAGGATACAAATACTCTTAATCAAGAAATACAACGGTTAATTATGTTAATATTTTGACGACATATTAGATTATGTGATTTAATTAGATAATGTTATTGAATTAATTACCGTGATAATTTTGGATAAATATATAATTATGATTGTATCTTTTGATATTTTATAGTTTAATTAATTTAGAGTTGTGTTTCATTTCCTTGAAAAATTGTATTGATATATACTTTACTTTTGTATTGTTTGCTAGTTTAATTACTTGAGTATTGTTTTAATTATGTCGGTAAAGTTGATTTAATTACTTTGGTATTACCGGGGAAATATGGTTTACATTTGAATTAGATAACATCATTTAATTACGTTAGTATTTAATGAAAATTGGGTTTAATATATATTTTATTTTTGAACTTTACAGTTTGATTATTTTAGAATTATTTTTATTACGTGGATAAATTTGATACATTTTATGCTATTTTTGTACTGTTGTCTAGTTTAATTATTTTAGTCTTGTGTTTAATTTGGTTGGAAAATTTGGTTTAGTATATATCTTACTTTGTATTTATTTCAGTTTAACTTATTTAGTAATGTTTTGATTTCGTCACTAAATTTGGTTTTGTAGATATCTTACTGTTGTATTGTGATATTATTTAAAATTATTAATACATTGGAAATCATTAATAATGATGACTACGATTGTTGGGTCCTTTCCTACCGGTATTACATTGTTTATTTATTCAATTAAGCAATTTTAAAGTTGAATATTAGAGTTGTTGTACTAAGTCGAAATGTATTATGAGCTACTGGACCAGCACTCTATGCGAAGGACCTCACCAAAGAAGGTCATCATGGCGGTCTTCTATTTCTCATGTGTTGGATGCTTCCCTTTTACGTCGGATGCGTAACCAATATGGGGAGACTCGTATGACATATCATCGTTTATGTTTATTACGATTTTGAAACTCTAGCCTTGTAGTTGTATTTTATTTTAGAACTAAAGTTGTAATAAATGATGCAATAACAAAGTACCCTATCAGATTAACTAATGGGAGTTTGTTGTTCATTGTAGTACTAGTAAAGATTATGATGTGTGTTGTCGTTCAATATCAAATCAATATCATTGGAGAATAAGTGCGAGATGCCGCTTAAATGATGGTGAATGTGTTATTAGTAATGTTTGTGATATTGGTCGACACGGCAAAAACCTGGCGGCACATGTACTTTATCCGGTACCTCTCGATACCGAGTTTTCGAGTTAGAACCCAGATTTCTTTGGGTTTTGTGTTAGGAATGGAGGTCGGGTGATAGTCGAAGGGCTTAATGGATGTAGAAGACCGGCCGGTGGAAACCTAACATGAAGCGGTTTTATCGATCATGTCGACCAATAAATGATATAGATCGGATGATTGTGATGAATCTATTTGATAGCAGTCGAATTGGACTATGATCAGTGTATCTTGTTGGCTATATATATTAAAGAAATATGCAGATTTATATTATTAGCTAAATATACTGAAGAAGATACTAGCTTAGATTATATATATATATATATACTGAGTCACATTAACACAATTGTAAAAAGAATCAGTCAATAGTGCAACATATTGTTCCATATTCTTTTTGTGATAGTGAGTTTACGGCCGAGGTTTATCGGTTACGTGGTTTTTCCCGGTTTTGTGTTTTTATGGTAAATCTTGTGTCTTTTACTTTTCTTTATTTACGTTTGGTTCTTATCACATTAAATCGATCCGGCCCCGAAAAATTAAAAAGAAAGTTTTTTTTAATTTCTTAAATAAATTTTGGTATTAGCTAATATATTGAGCGATATACCACCCGTACTGGTTATACTGATCCGGATCGAAACGAAATTCCGAACCGGTATGAAAACATTAGTTATTACTACATTCATAGACCCGCATACATGCATTAACAACCGGCATAGAATGTTTCACCACGTAAATACGACAAAAGAATGGATCTTGAGGCAACTTGTAGGGGTGGTTTCAATGAACATATGATTCAGTCCACCAATGCTCAGGCGTACATTGAGGAGTAGTGGGACTTCAAAATACCTTATCATAAGTTATTAGCAAGTGTCAAATGGACTATTGAGAAGGCCTCCGGTTCATGTGATTCATCAATCATTAATCTATAAGCCCGATCGACAATCATATATGTCGACGCCTATACATGTTGATCGACATGTGTTGGCCTTGGTCGACGAGGATAGTGGCTTTCTACGGTCAACACAGTTGGTGGAAAAAGCATAATATCAACAATATATGCACCACCAATCTAAGATTTATGAATTAAAATTTAAATTTTATGCAACCAATAATATGTTTTTATTATAAGTGGTAATTTTTACTTATGATCTAAAACTATGTTCTAAAACCGGACCGGAAATACGAACCGATCATCCATTCGGTTCGGTCCAAACTGGTTCAAACCGGTTGAGAACCGGTTTGACTCGTTTTGTTATTTTAATGTTGATGAGATCCCCGGAACCTGGTACCCCGGACAGGGTCAGGACCAAGCTTGGCCATGGAAGCTCAAACAAAGTAAGACGAACTTGGAGGCTCAAATCCAGCCCACGTGAGTGAAGGGCCCATCCAGATCTTGTGGCCCGATCGATCGTTTGTAGCGATCGGTCCCGATGTGTAGGGCCTAGCTTCTTGCGCGCGCCAGACAGATCGGTCCACATATTACAGGCGCTGCTTCGGGCCATTTTTGCTCATCCCATGCAACGACAACCCTCGACAGCCTTGTCAGAAGCGTGGTCCGGCGAAGGCGTACGAGCCACCAGTGGACAGAGAGTAGCCGGCTAGTAGCGCCGAAATGTCTAGCGCCATACAGCTCTGTGAAACCGTTTCCGTCGGCTGTTCCACCTGACATTAGCCGACCTAGCCGCAAAGGACAAGCGCAAAACGACACCCTACTGTACACAACACAGTGGGAGTATAAAAAGGACACTTAGAATGTGAGAAAATGATCTTCTTCCGTTTTCTCCTTGGAGCTTTCGTAGAGAGAAGTCTCTTTCGATTTATTTCCGATTCTTCTCCTTCTCTTTGTTGTTGAAAAGAACAAACATTGTTTGTATGATCATTATTGTGCTTATTGAACCGACTAAGGGCACTTCCTTTAGCCCTTAGTCAAGTGTTTTTTTCCTCGGTTTCGAGGTTTTCCACTCTAAAATCCTTGTGTCTTTTCACCTTTGATTCATAATCGTTCTCCACATATCAAACAAATAATAACCGAGTTCGTCATGCAACGAACCGGTCGACTGTTGACACCCCAGATTTTCGAACAACAACAAATGTTTTTTAATTATTTAAATTATGCATGTTGTATATATAATCATTAAATAAAAATATCTAAAATAAAAATTTCAAAAAAGTATTATTAAACACCANAACTGTTAAGCAGGATGGCTGGTGTGACAGTGTTGGGTCTATCGAAGAAATTCAAGCAAAGTTGCTGAAGAGAAAGGAGGCTGCTGTTAAACGTGAGAGAGCAATGGCATATGCTCTTGCAAACCAGGTATTCAGATTGGTATAACACTTTAAATTCTTCATTTACTTTCACATAATAGAAATGCTAAAGTGGTTCTCAACACTGTAATGCAGTGGCAAGCAGGATCAAGGCAACAAGCAGTGCCTTCTGGTTTTGAGCCAGATAAAACTACATGGGGCTGGAATTGGCTGGAGAGATGGATGGCTGTTCGTCCGTGGGAAAATCGGTTTCTAGACATTAACCTTGAAGATGGAGTGAAGGTACATGAGAATATGGTAGGAAAAAAAACTGAGACACCTGCAGTTCAGGTAAACTCAAAAGCCAACAGATCTGCTCTTAAAATATCAAATGGAAATGGTCCTTCTCGTTCGACCAACAACTCGAATGAGAAGAGAGTAGTCTCTCATTCTGATGACATTGCTGAAGATGCCACTTCAAAGCTCAATGTTAACACACGATCAAAAGAAACATCTCCCTTTGCAGATAAGCAAGTTAAGAAAAGATTATCACTGCCTGGTAACAACAGTAAGTGTTTTACTCCCTGTGCCAAAACATCACAAATCAGTTGTGTTTTACCTTATTTTGCTCAATGCATTTACTAGGTCGTGCATCCCAACCAGCCAAGCAAATGAGTAGAGCCCTTTCTGCACCAAAATCTGCAAATGGGAAAGCAAAAGGCAGTGATAGCGATGGGAAGGATACCAAACTTGGCTCTAAAACTTAGAAGATAATTCGTATTGTACATAGATTCCATGCCACTGCTACCAAGTCAAGTCACTTTATTTATTGTGTTTATTTATTCAGGTTACTGGTATTGTGATGGAATATTTATCTACTTGTTAAGATTGAGATTGCTGCTGATTTTGATGAAACATACTATTCATGTAACTTTTCGATCAAATCAAAGCAGGCAAAAACTCAGAATCATGTTAAAGTAGAGAAGCACAATTTGTTTGGAGAGATCACTCAAACTTCTTGATTAGGGAGAGATCATTAAGCATTTTCTCAATTGCATCATCATCATGTGCTCGCCCTTTAGCCTGCAGATTAGAAACAACCATTGTGGTTAAATAACAATAAAAAGTGAAGCAACAAAGAAAGTAAGTATACTTTGATAGATGGAACCATGGCTATGCCTTCTTCTACTGTTTCAGGGCAAAGGTTCCCAAGGACGCACAGCTGCACGAATTGCAAATCACATGATGCTTTCAGAATTTAAGATAAAGTCTTCAAGAGTAAAAATGCACTACCTCAAACTCGGCCAATTGGTATCTATTAAGAATTCTGCACTTTTAAGTCAAGCTAATGCCACAAGAGATAAAAAATACTCTACTTCGAATAGTGAAAAATGCTCTTAGGCAATTTTATAATGCTCGAAAATCACTTCTAAGTGTGATAAAATCTGGAGCAGTGACAAACAAATCCTGATTCTGCTCCAAACGAGACAACTGTTGTTATTCTGAAACTTTAGAACATGTTACCCCGAACTTCTCAAATTTAAGAAAATGCTCCCAATTAATATAACTAAAATACTATAAATAATAATTGTTATAAACACAATAGTTTCAAATTCGAATAAACTCTCATTATTTGAAAAAAAAATTCAAACAAAAAACCCTTTTGATCTTTAATGATCTATTCTTCAAAATCTAATTCCAAAAAGATATTATAAACTCGACAATCAATCACATATTCATCACACAAAAGCATAAAAAAGGATACTCCCGGACTTGTCTGACAGCATCAGGGTTCTTGTATCGGCTGAAGCGTTTGACATACTGAAGAGATTTCTCAAAAACCCTGAAAAAAACATATCAATTTCTTAAAAGTCTAGTGTAGAATCCCAATATATTTCACATTCTGGGTCAAGATTATTTGTTACTGGATTAAAAATGAGACTTGGATAGAATCTAAAGGTATATATGAATAAATTCAAATAAAGAATGTAAGAAACATATAAAAACTTTGAGAAATATGAATCCTAAATCTTGAAATTCATAAATTTTGAAAATCGTAACTTACTGCGACGTTTGGTTCATGGGGTCATCAGCCATCTGTTGAAGCTGTTCATACTTGTGATCAAGAATTAGGGCAACTTCACAATTCATGAGACATTTGGCCTTCAAGAATTCTAAAACCCAACAAAAATCAAACAAAGGATGCAAAAAGAACGCATTTGGTCATAAAAGCGCTCGCCACAAGAAGAATTTACCATCGGGAATCTTGAGCTCCGCAGCGTTTTCCTCTTCATCCGCCGACATCTCTAAAATCAGTGGGATCTGAGATTAGAGTTGCTTACCATGGGTTTATAGGAGGACAAATAAATTATTTTTTCAATTATATATTTATTTATTATACAAACTAATTAAGATTTTACAATATCTATGAGTTATTGAGTATTTTTTTTTCACATAAAAAACTGTGATTTTTTCAAAACTATTTCTTCTCATTAAAATTACACTCATTTTAAAATACATTTCAAAACTATATTTCTTAATTTTTTAAATTATAATAAATCTACATTTATAATTACTCAAAATTATGAGTATTTATTCAACATTTCTAAATGTAATATTTAATCCAATTGAGTTAAAATTAAGAGTCTTTTCAAGAGACGTTTTGGCGGTCTTTCTATGAGAATTCAATCAGACGGTACGATCAGGTTGATGAATTAATATTGATGAACTTTGAATTCAAATACATTAAATCTTAGTTTTAGAAATGATTAAAAGATATTTATAATTTTCAGTAATTATAAATGTAGATTTATTATAATTTAAATAATTAAGAAATGTAATTTTGAAATATATTTTTCAAATTGAGGTATTGAAAATTGAGGTATTGAGGTATTTTTCAAAAATCTCCACTCATCCCTTTAATAGGTTAAGTCACTCTTATTATCAATAATTTAATTATTTTTGTTTACAAATAATTTAATAGTAATTCGACAACCATATGATAAATATTCATAATTATAAAACATTTCGAAATGAAAATTCCCAAAAAAATGAGATGATTTCGCATGCATTTGATTTTCTTTGGTTTCCCAATAAAAGTAGTCATAAATAGTAATACAAAAGTAGCATCAATGTTGTGAAAACACACACGGACTTCTTTACACATATGACTTTATACAAAAGAAGAAAAACAGAGTCTTCTTTCAGTTCAGTTCAGTTTCAAATTAAACACTGCAGACTTTTGTATCAGAACTATCATAAAAGAATGGATTCTTTCTGCTTTAAACTCAGCCACCTTCAATCAGCAGATGATTAACACACAGAAAGACCATTCTTACCGAAACACAGTGTAGTTGATGCGGGGCTTCGCTTATTCAGACGCAGCTGTAGCTGCAGGAGCACGAGGCGTAGCATCTGCAATTTCCTCACTAAGCAAAGCTCTGACAGCAGATGCTTCTGTAGAGGGTGCGGGAGACGAAGAGTTGGTAATGGTGTCCTCGGTGATTTGAAGATGATCCATCATTCTTGAAAGAGTCGCAGCACTAGTTTGGCCATTAGGTACACTTTGATTAGCCTCCCTATTAACATCAGGAGCTGAGTCTGTACAGCTGTTTCGAGTGAAAAGACGCTCCTTCCAACTCCTTGTACTCTTTGAAATACTCTCTTTATATCTGTGTTAACAGATTATCCATTTCGGGTTTATGAGAATCGATATGAAGGCATGTTAAGAAGCATGCTTTTACCTTGTTGACAATGCAGTAAGCCGAGTTTTCAGGGATTCGGAGAATGACTGTAAATCTGATGGTCCAGCTCTATCTTGACAAACAGTTGAAGTCAATGCATTTGACCCCCTACAAGAACAAATAGAGATAACGAGAAGAAATAAACGAGAACTACGAAAATCAGACATACCAATTGTTTGATGCATTTTCATGTTGACCTGTTCCTGCACTTGATCCTGAAGTTGCAGAGACAAGCTGGTCAGCTTGGGTTAAATATGGCTGGCCGGTGAAATTCGAAGACTCTTCTCCAGCATCAATTCGGGCAGCATTTGGATTACTACCATCTCTTTGAGGAAGAGATGTTGGCAAATTACCGGAACCATTGTTGCCATGACTTGAAAGAACCAAGTAATGAGGATGACCGTGAGATGATCTGGTTCGGCCTTCACGACTAGCAAGCTGGCGAGCTCTTCCCATGGCAGCTGCAGCAGCTAAGTGCTGAATAATACGTTCTTCGAGTTCGGTCTCGCTTGCATTAACTGGCAACTGATGTGAAATCGAAATGAATACACACTACACAGAAAGGTACGTTAGACAAGTATGTAAAAAAAACAAGTGACAAACATGCTGCAACTCGAAGTCTCCCAATGTCGGGTGGTGGAATATAGTTGTGCTTCTCGGAGGATTTATCCGCATGTTCCTCTCATGCTCCACAGCTTCAAGTAATTCCTGGCTGAGAAAATAAAAGGTGGATGAATATGCACAAGACAAGCAAAAGCATGGAGAAACTGAGGTTGCTATAATGATACCAGCCAGGATCCTTCAAGCTTATGGGCTGCCAACACATTGGGCACTGGGAGCTTCTTTGACACCTAGAGATTCATTTAACATCAACACAAACCTTTCAAAAAATTCCCGTATCTCATGTAACTATTCTATTTGAACACGGAACGATGAATCCAAGGATAATAAAGCGCAAAAAACAATTCCAAGAACAGAATGGAAACACGTGATCAAAATCAGAAATTCCGAAATCACATTGTAGTTCAATATTAGATTCATTTTCTATCAAAAGTATTGAGAACATACCATTCAAGAACACACTGAAGATGAAATTCATGCTTGCAACTGGTCAGCTGCAATTTAAAAATACATAATTCAGCAGTTAAAAACTGCATTTTATGAATCAAAATAAGAATGACATGCCTACCGTTGAAGGATCACTATCGCAAAAAGGCTCGAGACATATACTGCATGAATCATCGCATGCATCTTGGATCCCTCCTTCCACAAATGCTGCAGCTGAAGTCAAATGGTTCTCGGAAACTTTACCCTCTTCCATATTTCACAAAATCAAAGATCTTGTATGAAAAATCCCATAAAAAACAATCAGAGTGATTATCAGAGATTGAATCACAAACAAGAAAATATGAACTGTTTACAAAAAATGAATCATGTGAACTACGAAATCACAAGCACAGAAAGACTTGGGAATTCTTCGAAGCGG
>RWGZ01001068.1:0-10769 GCA_009725065.1 Utricularia reniformis
ATTATGTTTGTCAAAATTTACGAAGTAGAAGGACTAGTTTTGCCAATAAATCCAAGTTTGGGGGCTAGTTTTGTATTCGAAAAACTTTAAAGACTACATTTTATCAAAATTAATGAACTTCTGGGACCTTAAATGTCATCTGCCCACATTGATTATAAGTTACTATGGTGTAAAGTGTGTTTCTATATTATGTAATGTATTATGATTTACAGCATGCATACCGAGATGGTCGTCTCGAGGAAGTGACTCTTCGTCATCTCGGAGCAGAAGATGGAAACACAGTCATCGCAAAAAATATTAGGTCTTGAGAACTTTGATTTTCACAGATTTGCCGTCATCTCTCGTATATACTAATAGTTCTTGTGTTTTGTATTGTGCTTTCAGACTCTCAGACTTTCTCAGCAATTTGCAGTTATGATTAAAGGAAGGTATTTGTCCAGGTGTTTTTCTGTGTATTTTTGGTATTACAAATGAGCAAAATTATGCAAAATGAATCTTAAATGATTGTGTTTTATACTTCACATTCGGGTTCCATTGAGATTCTTATCACTTGCTAGGGGAAATGTCATGTGTAAATGATAGATGAATTATTATATTTAAGATAGATCGTTCTCGTGCGATGATGGGATTCGTCTAAGTTGTCTTACCACCCGCGAGTGGTGTAACGACCCGTTTTTCCGCTTGCACGATATTGTCCGTTTTGGACTAGGTTGACTCTAATGACACTCATCTTGTCCCCACGGTTTTACTTTTTCCCTAGTTCCCACACTTCCCAGTGGATCACCCATCCTTGAATTGTTCCAAGGTGAGCACGCTTAACTTTCCAGTTCTAACGTTTCGCTTGCCACTTTGCTAGGGAAAAGGCTTTGTGCAATGGAAGACAAATCACTATATTTAATCTCTGATCGTTCCCGTCTATAGCCGATGTAGGAATTTGTCTAAGGTGTCCTCTCTCTTGCACCCCCGAAGGGTCCTTACAGAGTGGCCCCCTTCTTATTGCATTTGTACGATGTTGTTCATTTTCAACTAAGTTAACTCTAATGATTCCCATCTGGTCGTTATAGTTTTATTTTTTTGCTAGTCATAAACTTTGGTCACCCATCCTACATGTATCCCAGGTGAGCACGTTAGTTTTTTGGTGAATATATCGTGCAAGTGTTGGGTGAATCGGCATAGCTAACATTTAATTGTTTTCTATCTATAACCGATGTTGAACTTCATGATGTCCATGGATCTTACAATATAGACCCTTTTCTGTCACATGTCTAAGGTTATTAGACGTGTCAATAATAACTTTAGGGTGAAAAATATATTGATTAACAAAAATATAAATATATGATTTTTTTAACATTCTTTCAATACTCATATTGTCCAGTTAACATGATTTTAGATCTTAGATATCATTGATAATTTGATAGTTGTAAAACCTAAAATGCAATATACTTTTTTTCGAATAAATAAATGGACGAATGGCATTTAAGGTCCCCAAAGTTTGTATGATTTAGCAAATTTAGTTTTTAAACTTTCTTCATTTTGACAAATTTAATCTTCAAAGTTTTGGGAAGCAAAACAAGTCCCAAAACTTTGTATTTTTGGCATAATTAATCCTCATATTTTGTAACTTTTAGCAAATCTAATCCTCAAAGTTTCATCATATATATGGTGAAATTGATCCTCAAATTTTGGGGATTAATTTTGCCACATGGGAATCAAATTTGTCAAAAATATCAAAATATGGGAACTATAAATATCAAATAAAAATTTGAGGATCAAATTTATCAAAATCGAACTAAACTAACCATTTTCTCTAAATAAATAGAAAAAATTACAATTTACATAATAAATATTCAGACACTTGTCCCTATCTGGAACAAGATAAATTGATATCCATACCTTCTCCCTGTCTCATCTCCAATGGCTGCTTTTTCTTCTTCGCCGTCTCCAATTTCTCTGAATTTTCATAAGGAGTTCACTAAATCCATACAAACCCATCTTCCCAATCATCAATTCCTCCTTCCGAAACCCCAATTTCTCTCCTTCAAATCCACTCCAAGAACACATCATCCTTTTACAACGAGGGCTTCTGTTGCGACAGCAGATTCTTCTCCGGCTGCAAGAAAATTATACGTCGGCAACATTCCCAGGACTCTCTCCAACGACCAACTCCAGAAACTCTTCGAAGAACATGGCAATGTCGACAAGGCCGAGGTGGCTCTTTACTCTTTAGAACTTCAATTCTTTCAGAGTAGCTTAAGCTTGATTTTCCCAGCTTAAAAACCCTAATCCTGCTTTGCTTACAGGTAATGTACGATAAGTACTCCGGGAGAAGCCGTCGATTTGGGTTCGTAACAATGAACACTACAGATGACGCAAATGCCGCTGCTGAGAAGCTAAATGGGACAGTACGTATTATACTTCACCATTTAAGTTGCTGTAAATTGGATAACATGATAATGATCATTGATTCTTAGGAAGTTGGAGGACGAAAGATAACAGTGAATATAACAGAGAAGCCAATAACAACCCAACAGATAACAAGCACTAAACAAGATAACATGATAATGTTCATTGATTCTTAGGAAGTTGGAGGACGAAAGATAACAGTGAATATAACAGAGAAGCCATTAACGACCTCAGAGATATCAATTACTACTCAATCTGAGGAATCTCAGTTTGTGGACAGTCCTTATAAGGTTTATGTGGGTAATTTGGACAAAACTGTGACTACAGAGATACTCAAAAGCTTCTTCTCTGATAAGGGAAAAGTTCTTAGCGCTAAGGTGTCAAGAGTTCCTGGTACCTCAAAGTCAAGTGGCTATGGCTTCGTTTCATTCTCTTCTGAAGAAGATGTTGAAACTGCGATATCTGCTCTTAATAACACGGTTAGGAGATGATGTTCTTCTTGTTTTTTGATCAGTTTTCAATGATTGATATCATCTTATTTGCAGGTGCTTCAAGGCCAGAGAATTCGTGTTAACAAGGCGTAGAGTAATTGGATTTGTGCTTTCTCTTCTTAGAATGAGATTTTACAGACAAAATGATGTTTTTTTGTGTTGAAATATCAAATTGCTCCATATTGGATTTGTGATGAGATACTGCACCATACTAAATGATTTGTTCAAGTATTTTATTGTGTAGTTTCTTTCCTTTATACATTGTATCCGTGCATTCTAATTTTAATTTCAATTAGATTCTATAATTTCAACATGGTATTGGAATTGGTTTGGTCAAAATCATGACTATCAATATCGGATTTTCCGGTTTGTTTAATTCGCAAGTCCAAATATATCAAGTATTTGGTCTTGAGATACTATTGAAATTCAAATTGTATTTGGGATGATGGTAAATGACTTCTTCAATTATTTTACGATGTGGTCTCCTTTTTTTTATATGTTATATATGTGCACACTATCGTCTTAATTTTGGCTAAACTTTATAATTTCAACATGGTATCGGAGTTGGTTTGGTCAAAATTATGAATATCAATACCAATAAAATCTTGTTAGTTCAAATTTGTCACGTATTTGCACTTGGAATATGTTGAAATATCAAATTGACCCATAGTAGATTTGGAACAATAGTAAATGATTTTTCAAATCTTTTACGATGCGATCACCTTTTCTTATACATTATATCTATGCACACTCTTGTAATTTCAACCAAATTCTGTAATTTCGGCATTTTCCTTCCGGAGGCTTCAAATTATTTCGAACAAGAAACCTTAACCTATGTAGCACCGACTCGATACGACACAACTCGATTCGACAAGATTGTAAAAGTTGAATTTTCGACTCGACTCAAATTATAAAATAAAAGAATATTAAAATAAATATATATATAAATAAATATTAAAATTTGTAGAAAATTACATAAACTTAAATATAAAAATATAAATATTTATCAATTTATTCTATAAGAAGATTTAGCTTAATAAAAAATAAGTATCGCTCGTTCATTCTACCACCTTCCCAAAAGAATCCACTTTCCCATCTCTCGTCCCTTGCAAAAATAATTCAAAAGTAAACAGACTACATAATAAAATTGTGAAAGTGCATAAATTACTTCTTTAACGAATAACAAATTGAATTAAGGAAAAAATCAAAACCGCGTCGTTTGTCCGACACGGGTGCGTGTGTAAAAATGAAGAGTAGGTGCTACACAGACCTTAACACTTGTTTCAAACAAGAAACCTTAAAATACAAGACTTTAATCACAAAGCCAATGCCTAAAAGTAACACGCATTCAATCCAAGAACAAGTTAATGTGAATAAGAGATAAAAACACAGTTGATCACACCAGCATCAACAAGAAATTATAACCATAATATGAGATTAATTACCAATAGTTAATCCAAGCAACAACGAGGACGACGACGAAGCATTCAGTTCAATCGTCTTCGTCTTGATTCCCGAATATCTTGACTGTCTCTTTCAAGTATCCTCGACAAACCAAGTCTTCTATGAAGAGGGATATAAGGATCCCCATTGCTTGAGCTCGATATTCCATTTGATTGAAACGAAGCCCCATTGTTCAACACTGTGTTTCGTCTAGGTAACGAAACTCTATTCGAGGCATTCGTAGCTGTAATAATCCCTGTTTCATTAAGCCGTATTCGATTACGGGAAAATGCCGCTTCCAAATCAACAACAAGCCTCTCTGCGTTGTTCATAGCTGATGAAAGTGACGATAGAGAAGCAGCACTCTCTGATAAAACTCTTGAAACTTGATGCATTCTCATATTTTGACCAGCACTTGAAGATGTATTATGATCCGAATTCGGTAAAACATCTTGCTCGTGTCTTCGACTATGAACACCTCCGATTCTAAGTATTTGCATTATGGCTTCTGAAACTGGAACATGGGAAAGTACGGGTTGCTGCCTAATGCTCTCGACTCTACGAGCTTTAGGCCTCGGAGGTACCAAATCTTCACCGGGGAGAATTTCGCTGTCTCCATTACCATAAATTGGGATTACAGAACTATCTGACACTTCTCCTTTGCAAACGGGGCATTGTTTAAGCGTTGATTGAACCTTCAAAGCTTGATAGAAACATGGCCAACAGAATAAGTGACCACACGAGGTTAAAACAGGCTCCTTTGCTAGATCTAAGCATATGTTACAGTCATAAAAACTGCCATCTTCCTTCTCTATCTTCTTCATTTCAGAATCCATTGCCAAAGCTTGAGTTACTAAATGGGAACTATCTCTTTTATAGCCTTTCCCCTTGTCATAAACTCTTTCAACGATTCTCGCATTAGCATTGTTGTCATCAGGGACACTCCCCTCATCCATCATCAATCGCCATCTCTGGCGCTGCCTCACACGGGAAGTTACAGGCCCTAATTGAAAAAAGCTTCTCTCTTCTATCCTATGAGAAGGTTCTAATATAGACCCATACGGTTCCCTGTTCAAATCAAGATCCATTGAATCGAATTCTATCAAATCACCGTCATCCATCACTCGAGAACTAAAAAAATCACAGTTTTACAACAAATCCAGTTCGATTAACAGTGTAATCTAAACCCTAGTAGAAATATAGAATCACAAAACCAAACCACGTAACCGAAATTCAGTAATTCGACCCCAAAACAGAAACTAGGGCTTCCTTGGCCTTCATTTACAACAGAGGAAGATATGACCCAATCTTTTATCGATTATTCCGATTCTCAAAAGCGATGAGAGGGCACTGGATCAAACGAGTTCTGCGTATCTCTAGGCGAGGAGGAATCGGAGGGCAATCCATCACACTTCGCACTCTAATTTAATATTCCATTACAAATTCAAATTAAACTGGACAAAAATGGTCGGCCACAAGTACGGCTCTTATTCTATTCTAACCAATCGAAATCGAAGTCATTACTCATGTTTGTTCATATTTTTATTCGAACGTGTTCGTGTTCGTTCATATTTTATTCGAATGTAAAAATATGTACGAACATTGTTCAAATTATTAAGTGAATGTTCATGTTCGTTTGAATAACTTATTCGAACATTGTTCGTACGATTTGTTCGAACATGTTTGTACTATTTGGCAAAATTCACCAAAAAAATTAAATTTGGTTGTTTAACAAACAAAATTACAAAAAATAAATATACCGAAGAAATAATCAAATATTTATTTTCACGAAACAAAGAAGACTAATTCAAGTCATTTATAATTCATTATCCATACAAAAAACATTATGCGCTAAATAAAAAATTTTGTTGCTAAAACATAAAAAATAACTACCATTTATTTTAATCAATTAGGAAAAAAGATAGGTTTATAGGTTTTTAATCTAATGAAGAATTGTGAACTGATTCCCAACCACCTTAGATTCAAAAAGTGAAAATTATGGTTTTGTAAATTTAAATATTATAATAAAAATTAATTCATATAATATATTTGTTCACGAACATTCATATTTGTTCACAAAAATGTTCGTGTTCGTTCAAATTATAAACGAACAAAAAATAATGTTCGAATAATGTTCATATTTTTATTCGAACGAGTGAACACGATCACATTCGAGTTGAACAAATATTATTCACGAACTGTTCGGATCGTGTAACAGCCCTAGCCACAAGGTTTAAATTCGATTTGCCACCTGTAAGCTAATCCCTTCACCGGTTTTACTTTTGTATAAGAATGTAATTAAACAAATGCAATAACTTTGTAATTGGTAGTATATTTCTCAATATACTTTTGGTATATATCGATATAATGATTTGAGATTAAAGTTATGAAAATATTGTTTTAACATATGAAGTTAAAATCAGATCGAACCAACCAGTTCACGATTGATCTTCAAAAAAATCTATAAAAAAAAACGATCAACCTTTAAAAATTCGATTGAACAATCATTTTTTTAAAAAAAATATAATGAGTTGTACTCTCTAACTCACGTCAACGCTTAATATTTGAAACAATACGAAGTCGTTTTAACTTCATTATTAATTTGGTTTATTTTTCGTTAGAGAAGTAGTTTATATGATCTCACGATATTGTTATGAACTAGAAGATGATTGTTTTTTTTGAGGCATAGGAATGGACCAACGACACTCGTTTTTAATGAAACTAAATACTTTTAGAAAATAAATTGGAAACATATTTGTAGTTATATAATTATAGAATTATACAACACTCAATCAATTTTAACATTCATTTCTATATTTAATCTTTGTTTAATATTAATTATTTACAAATTCAAACCAAATCGAAAATACAACTCTTGACAATCTCTACGAACTGAATCATACTAAATGGACTAGATTATATTTGCATTTATGTTTTTAAGTATTCCCATATTATATATATCAAAGCAAGCTAATGAAAAAATAAAAGCAATGTTTTAAATTTCCGGTATACCGAAAATTTCGGGCGTACCAATTTCAATCGGTATGAGTTTTTTTCGGATGGGACCGGATTTTGTTTTAAAAAAAATAAAATATAAATATTTTATAATTTAATTTGTTTTAATATTTTGGTACGAATCCGATACACCCGATACATATCCGATATACCGATCCAATGAACTTGTCCTGTATAATGACCAACATTGGATAAAAGTGAAGGATTCTACAAGCTAAATGTTACATAACTAAAATACACCTTAAAGTTTCCTTTCCCATTTCCCTTCCCTTCTACTCTCCCGTTCCCTCTGTCGAGGTTTTCCACGTCTCGAACCCGAACCAAAACCTTCAACCGAATCCGGATCCACAACATCAAAACTCTCTTCATAGCTATTTCCCCCTTCATTTGTTGCAGAATCGTCTGAACTTGACCGGAGAATGATCTGTTCCCATTGGTTTCCCTCTCACGGAACTTATCTCTGGTTCTGTTTTGGAACGATAAAGTATGTAATAACAGTATCTTCTTTCTATTCTCATGAACGAGCTTTTCTACTACACCAATGTGCGCCCTCGTCCACGCGCATTCACGTACCTAGCGGTTGTGAATTCGCGCCTTGATGGACGAATCCCCGATTCCATTTGTTCAAGTTCACGTTGAAGATCTTTCTGCACAACAAAAAAGCACTTATGTTATATTGAATGTATAACATAAGTGAACTATTTTGATAACCAATTACTTGACATCAACTCTCCATAACTAGGAAAAGCCAATTTTCATAACCAAGGTGAGACATTTCATTCTAACACTCCCCAAGTCAAAGTTAACATTGATCTGATTTAGACTTCCTTCAATAGACTCGTTAATGATCGAGTCCTAAATCGATCTGTTTTTGTCGCCTAAACTTGATGTACTTTTCTACAATATTTTTTTCCTAAACAAGGACTAACCCGAAACCCAACCTAGCTTAGATACCAAATTGAAATTTAGGATTCAATGGGTGATTGATGTCTTCGTAGCTTGTTTATAAGAGAATTGAATTATATTATGTAAAGCTTGGACAAGCCAATTACTTTGGACATTAGAATTCTTATAAACTATGACAATTTTATAAGAGAAGTGAGTTATATTTTAAAAAATCAGGAGAAACCAATTACTTGAGACATTACAACTCATATAAACTATGACAATTCTATAAGAGTACTGCACTATATTGTAAAAAAGACTAGATCAAATCAATTACTTAAGATATCACAATTCACACGCTCTTATAATATATGTCAATTCTATAAGAAAAAGTAACTATATTGTAAAATACTAAGTCAAACCACTCACCAGAGACATTACAATTCTTATAAACTACGACAGTTCTATAAGAGAGTGAATTATATTGTAAAAGTTTAAGTCAAACCAATTACTTGATATTACTAACTCTTATAAACTATAACAATTCTGCAAAAGAAGTTATTATATTGTAAAAGACTAGGTCGAGACATCACATCTCTTATAAATTATGACAATTCTATAAGAGAGTGAATTATATTCTAAAAGACTAAGTTACAACTCTTATAAACTATGACAATTCTACGAGATGACATTATTATAGCGAAATAGGGTAAGAACACACTTAAAAACTACTTATTTTTATGTACTAACAAATTCCTAGATGCAAAAACCTTATTCTATGATCCTGTTCCAATATCACTGTGTCATGCCCCATCTTATATAAGTATAATTTAAGGTGATGTAGGACAATTATGCAAGAGAAGCAATTATATTGTAAAACGCTATGTCAAACCAATTCCTTGGGACATTAGATCTCTTATAAATTACGACAATTCTATAAGAGAAGCAATTATATTCTAAAGGCTACGTCAAACCAATTGCCCGACACATCACCACTCTTATAAACTATGACAAACGAAAAAGAAATTTATACTGTAAAAGACTAGATCAAACCAATTATTTCGGATATCGTAAACTTGGACATAGTTTAAGATATTAAAACAAAGACTTACTTGTGCTTGCTTCTCTTTCTCCATATCAAGATTATGCTGCAATTCTCTTGTTTTTGCTCGTTCAATCTCCAGAAGCTCTAGTCTCTCCAGTTCCTTTTCGACTTCATTAGCTCTCTCTCTGCAGCAAAACAAAACAAGTAAGAAGAAAACGCATGAAAAACTTACAACACACACCGAAAACCTGTCGAGTTTCTGCATGAGTTCTGCTTCCTTTAAAGCTGCTTCGGACAAGTACTTTCTCCGAGCATCTCGAATAAGAAGCTTTTGTTGCCGGCGTGCTGCGATTTCTTCCCGTATTTTCATCTTTTCACTGGTGGAAAGATGAAGATTTTGGCCTTTATCGAACAGAGCAAAAATGTAATGTATTAACTTACATGGACTTTATTTCATCTTTGATTTTCTGTAGACGATGATCTTCATTTTCCAGAGCTGCAAAGGATGGTAATTATGAAGTAATCCCATAAGATTATAACATTATATTTGATGTAAGAAATGAACATTACTCGAAAACGTTGGTATTCGGGACCAATCATAGAAACCGGAAGTCGTATCCTTGAGGGGATGCTCTTTCTGCAGAAATTCCATTTCCATTTCGGCTTCTTCGAGTTCCTGAAACACGCATAAGTCGTGGTTAAGAAGATGATTCAGACAAAGGTTGATGGGAAATGAATTCAGACCATCATCTTCTCATCAGCTTTGTCTGAGAAGAAATCGAAGTATGACTTCGTAGACGTTAAATTACCAATAACCTGCAAATGAAAGTTTTGATGTCATTACAGCTCACGAAGGCGATACGGGAAAATTAAAAGAACCTGGAGAATCGATTCTCGGGTAGTTGCGAAGTCTGGATTTTGCTGTTTTTCGGGGCTCGAAGAGAGTAACTCCTTCAACAACTACGCATGGTAAAAAAAGGTGTTAAAAACTGAAAAGCAAGACTCGTAGATCCGAATGCGGATAAAAGTTCGGTGAATTGTGCTGTAATACCAGTTTAGCCTGTTCTTTTCCATTTTTAAGTTTACATAATGCTTCACAAGCCTTTTTCTGGAAGCCGGTGCAGTATCGATCTGTAAAACGGGACTAAAAATCAGTAATGTCTTAAAAATTATGCAAATTTTTAAGTTTACATAATTACTATGGAAAAACATGATTTACCATTCTTTGATGCTCCAAAGGCTTCAACATTTGTCCATATACTGTCAGGAATAAGAGAGATATCATCCGGTGAAGAATAAAGGCAAACACTGGCAATGAGAGCCAATGAGAACTGTGAAAGAGAACTGTAACGAGTCGGCTCAGAAAGAGTCGTCAAACAATGAAGAAGGCTATCGGCTGATGAAAGAAATGATTGCAATTTAGTCCTCTCAACAAATGGTATGAAGTTGATAAGAAGTGCCATTGCATGAGTTCTGAGATGCAGTGA
>RWGZ01001068.1:27507-42759 GCA_009725065.1 Utricularia reniformis
GGCGGATTCATCTTGCTTTCTCGGAGCAGTTCGCTCCAAATGTAGGACCACCTCGTAGCAGACATGAACTATATGACATGAAGTATATCCCGGCGAAGATGAGTCTCCGTTCTTTTATGGAGAGGTTCAATCGAACTGCCCGGGGTATCAAGTTGGAGCTCCGAGACAAAATCGATATCTTGCAGCAGGTCTTAGGACCTTGTGGCCTTTCGGCCAGCCTTGTGAAGAGCCCACCATCCACCTTGGGGAAGCTCCTTCAGAAAATCAACAAGTACATCAAGGTGGATGAAGCGTTGGGAGAGGGATATCGAAAGCCTGGTGGGAATTCTGATCCCGCAGGTGACCATAGAGTATCTTACCCTAAGAGACAGCCGCGAGAAGTGGCGGCTATGGCTGAAAAGGTCGCTCCTCCGAAGAAGGAGGACAATCGGGTTTACTGCGAGTTGCATCACAACCGCGATCACCCGACGCTGAAATGCCCGCTACTGCGAGAGACAGTAGCGGTGATGAACAAGGAAAAGCCCGATCATGACGATCGGAGGGGCAAGCGGGCTGATCCTCCCCGAGCGGGCCATCAAGGTGACGATCGTCACAGGCCAAGGGGAAGAGACAATCGGGGTCAGCCCCGACATTACAACGACCGGGCGGGAGATCGAAGATCTCCCCAACCCGAACAGGATAGAGGCCAGCACGGTCAAGAGAACCGTGGCCAGGGCTGCAGGAGGAGATGGCGGGGCCGTGGCGGCAGGGCCCCGCGAAATGAAGGAGATAGGATGGAGCAGCCAGCTCCCCCACCTGCCGAAGTGGGCACCCAACCTCCCCCAAATGAGGAGGTGCCCAGGGAGATAGAGGTCGCCGGAGATATTTATGTTATCTCCGGCGAAATAAGAATTAATGAGTTGGTCAGGGACCGAAAAAGAGCAGCGCGTGAGGAGTTCCCCGAGAGCTCCGAATCTGTGGCGCTGGTAAAGTACGAATCGACTGAGCGGTCCTCAACCTTTGAGGGAGAAATCATTTTTACCGCAGCCGATCGTGAGGGGGTCACCGATCCATGTGATGAGCCTCTTATCATCACTGGAATTATCGCCGATCGACGGGTCCATAGGATTCTGGTGGACACCGGGGCTTCATGCAACTTGATAAAGCGTGAAGTGGCGGAGATGCTCGGAGCCGCGGCCCATGATCTCCCAATTGCAAATATAACCCTCTGGTCGTTCGACCAGAGAAGTGTTATCCCGTGCGGGAAAATTATTTTCCCAGTCACACTAGGAGAACCGAGCAGGGACCGATCGGAGACCTTGGAATTCATAGTCGTTGAAGTCGATCTGGCTTACAACGCTATCATTGGACGGACCGGCCTCAGTAAGTTTGAGGCGGTCCCTTCCACGTACCATATGATGCTCAAGTTCCCCTCCATTCATGGAGTGGTTTCTGTTAAGGGGAACCAGAAAGTAGCAAGACAATGCTACATGAGCTCGTGCCGAACCTTGGCACCCATCAAGAGAGCTCGGGTGGATTTGCTCGAAGAGCTCCCGCACCCGAGGCAAGCTATGGAACCCGTTGGTTTCAAGCTTATCAACTTGATTGAGGATGACTCAACCAAGACCACTCGCATCGGGGCGCATCTAGCCCCGACCTTCGAAGAAGAGCTGGTCCGCTTGCTGAGAAGCAATGTGGATATCTTCGCTTGGACCCCGGACGATGTTCCGGGAATTGACCGATCCGAAAGTGAGCATCGGATCAACACCGAACCTGGAACCAAGCCGATAAGGCAAAAGAGGAGACGCTATTCTCCTGAGAAGATTGAGATCATCCGGGTAGAGGTGAACAGGTTGCTGCAGTCGGGCTTCATAAGGGATATTCACTACACTGAGTGGGTCGCGAACCCCGTAGTAGTCTCCAAGGCAGACGGGAAATGGAGGATGTGCGTGGACTTTACCGACGTTAACAAGAGATGTGAGTCGGACCCTTTCCCACTGCCGCATATTGACCGATTGGTGGATGCTGTGGCGGACAGCACCATGATGAGTACCATGGACGCTTANCGACCTAGCCGCAAAGGACAGGCACAAAACGACACCCTACTATGCTCAGTACAATGGGAGTATAAAAATGACACTTAGAGTGTGAGAAAAGGATTTCCCTTCGTTTTCTCTGGAGAGTTTTGGCATTAAGGAGTCCTCTCGATTTATTTTTGATTCTCCTTTCTCTCTTTGTTGTCTAAGGAACAAATATGTATTGCATAATCATAAACTTGTTGATTGGATCGACTAAGGGCACTTCTCTTTGCCCCTAGTCAAATGGTTTTTTCCTCGTTCTCGAGGTTTTCCACTCTAAAATCCTTGCGTCTTTTCACCTTTGAACCATAATCGTTCTCCACTCACAAATAAATAATAACCGAGTTCGTCTTGAGCGAGCCGGTCGACTGTTGATACCCCCGGTTTTCGAACCACAACAGTTTGGCGCCGTCCGTGGGGACGAGTTTTAATCCCCATTTGAGGTCTTTACCTGGGATAGGATAATCAAAGGCATGGCGACTGGAACTTCGACGAACGATAGTGACACGCTTCCCAGCAGTGTTCCAGTCTCAACGTTCTCTTTACAGGACCTGGAAGCTGTTGTTAGGAAAGTTATACTGGAAGTTACGTCGGAGAGGAGTGGAACAGAACCACCGGCTATCACAAGCCATGTTCCAACAAACAGAGGGTACGAGAGCGATCCTGAAGCGCCAAGCTCTGACGAAGAGGAGATTGTCAGGCACGAAATAACAATGAGGAGGCCGAGATACCAATCCACTCCGCCTCCTCCAGTTAGAACTCCAACTCCCGTTCTTGGGATGGACCAGGAACAGATGCAGAGACGCATCGACGAGCTTACAAGGGAGTTGGAGACCCTGCGAACGCAGAGGGATTGCGATCCTGATTTGGAGCGTAATCCTGGACTTTTTGATCGGGCTATGGGTGCCCCGATCAAGCGGAGTAAGGATGATGACTGGTGGCACAATCTGCATGTGGCCCAGGCGTCATCCCAACAATCGGGGGGCGTATCACCGCACTGGGAGATTTGATGCTCCCATTTTATGAAGAGATGTGGGCGGCAGTCCCCGATCGCTACTACCGTAACCCCGAAGGGTTACCAATATTCTGAGGCGACGGTGATCCGATTGATCACGTCGTAGATTTTGAGCTAAGGATGGGGACCGTTCGGGCCTCCGATTCATTAAAGTGCCGCATCTTCGCGGCGGGGTTGCAGGGCGATACCCGGACCTAGTTCAAGAACTTGCCGGCCCGATCCATACAGTCGTATGGAGGATTCATCCTTGCTTTCTCGGAGCAGTTCGCTCCAAATGTAGGACCGCCTCGCAGCAGGCAGGAACTATATGACATGAAGTATATCCCGGCTAAGATGAGTCTCCGTTCTTTCATGGAGAAGTTCAACCGAACTGCCCGGGGTGTGAAGTTGGAGCTCCGAGACAAAATCGATATCTTGCAACAGGTCTTAGGACCTTGTGGTCTTTCGGCCAGCCTTGTGAAGAGCCCACCATCCACCTTGGGGAAGCTCCTTCAGAAAATCAACAAATACATCAAGGTGGATGAAGCGCTGGGAGCGGGATATCGAAAGCCTGGCGGGAATTCTGATCCCGCAGGTGACCATAGGGTGTCTTACCCTAAGAAACAGCCGCGGAAGGTTGCGGCTGTGGCTGAAAAGATCGCTCCTCCGAAGAAGGAGGACAATTGGGTTTATTGCGAGTTGCATCACAACCGCGATCACCCAACTTTGAAATGTCCGCTAATGCGAGAGACAGTCGCTACAATGAACAAGGAAAAGCCCGATCATGATGATCGAAGGGGCAAGCGGGCTGACTCTCCCCGAGCGGGCCATCAAGGTGACGATCGTCACAGGCCAAGGGGAAGAGACAATCGGGGTCAGCCCCGACATTACAATAACCGGGCGGGAGACCGAAGATCTCCCCAACCTGAACAGGATAGGGGCCAGCCCGGTCAGGAAAACCGGGGCCAGGGCCGAAGAAGGAGATGGTGGGGCCGAGGCGGCAGGGCCCCGCGAAATGAAGGAGACAGGAGGGAGCAACCAGCTCCCCTACCTGCCGAAGTGGGTACCCAACCTCCCTCAAATGAGGAGGTGCCCAGAGAAAGGGAGGCCGCTGGAGATATTTATGTTATCTCCGGCGGAATAAGGATTAATGAGTCGGTCAGGGACCGAAAAAGAGCAACGCGTGAGGAGTTCCTCGAGAGCTCCGAATCTGTGGCGCTGGTGAAGTATGAATCGGCTGAGCGGTCCTCAGTCTTTGATGGGGAAATCATTTTTACCGCGGCCGATCGGGAAGGGGTCACCGATCCATGTGATGATCCTCTTATCATCACTGGAATTATCGCAGACCGACGGGTCCATAGGATTCTGGTGGACACCGGGGCTTCATGCAACCTGATAAAGCGTGAAGTGGCGGAGATGCTAGGAGCCGCGGCCCACGATCTCCCGATTGCCAACATCACCCTCTGGTCATTGGACCAGAGAAGTGTTATACCGTGCGGGAAAATTCTTTTCTCTATCACGTTAGGAGAACCGGGCAGGGACCGATCGGAGACCCTAGAGTTTATAGTCGTTGAAGTCGATCTGGCTTACAATGCTATCATCGGACGGACTGGCCTCAGTAAGTTTGACGCAGTCCCTTCCACGTACCACATGATGCTCAAGTTCCCCTCCACTAATGGAGTGATTTCTGTCAAGGGGAACCAAAAAGTAGCAAGACAGTGCTACATGAGCTCTTGCCGTACCCTGACACCTATCAAAAGAGCTCGGGTGGATTTGCTCGAAGAGCCCCCGCACCCGAGGCAGGCTATGGAACCCGTCGGGTTCAAGATCATCAATTTGGTGGAGGATGATTCCACCAAGATTACTCGCATCGGGGCACATCTGGCCCCGACCTTCGAAGAAGAGCTGGTCCACTTGCTAAGGAGCAATATGGACATCTTCGCTTGGACCCCGGACGACGTTCCGGGGATCGACCGATCCGAGTGTGAGCATCAGATCAACACCGAACCTGGGATCTAGCCTATAATACAAAAGATGAGACGCTATTCTCCTGAGAAGATTGAGATCATTCGGGCAGAGGTGAACAAATTGATGCGGTTGGGCTTCATCAGAGAGATCCACTACACTGAGTGTGTTGCAAACCCAGTAGTGGTCTCCAAGGCAGATGGGAAATGGAGAATGTGCATGGATTTTACCGACGTCAACAAAAGCTACGAGTCGGACCCGTTCCCGCTGCCACATATTGATCAATTGGTAGATGCTGTGGCGGACAACACCATGATGAGTACCATGGACGCTTACTCCGGGTACCATCAGATCTTCCTTGCTAAGGAAGATCAAAAGAAATCATCATTCATGACGGAAGACGGCGTTTACTGCTATGAGGTTATGCCTTTTGGCTTAAAGAACGCCGGAGCAACATACCAAAGGCTAGTCAACAAGATCTTTAGGGAGTTGATATGCCATATTATGGAAGTGTATGTTGATGATATGATTGTCAAGTCCATGAATGATGAAGATCATATTCCTTATTTGTCTCACTGTTTCGAAGTATGCCGTAAATATAAACTCAAACTAAATCCAAACAAGTGTTTCTTCGGGATTCGAAGTGGCAAATTCCTTGGATATTACGTTTCTGAGAAAGACATCGAGGTCAATCCTGAGAAAGTCCAAGCTATTATTGATATGCAGCCTCCAAGAAACAAGCGAGAATTCCAAAGGCTGACTGGCCGATTGGCGGCATTAAGCAGATTTATTTCTAGATCCACTGACCGGGCTCTACCTTTTTTCAGGACATTGAGAAAGGCTAGCCATCTTGGCTGGACCGAGGAGTGCGATCGGGCATTTTCCGACTTGAAGACTTATTTGAGCACTCCTCCTGTCATGGTGAGCCCGACGTGCCACGAACCCTTGGGGTTGTATTTGGCCATGTCAGAAGCCGCAGTCAGCGCAGCCCTGGTGACCATTGGGGATGATATTCATCGGCCCGTTTACTACGTTAGCCACTCCCTGGTACTAGCCGAAACCAGATACACAACCTTGGAAAAATTCATGTTGGCCTTGCAGAAAGCTATATCAAAGCTTAAGCACTATTTCGAAGGCTGCAAGGTTTATGTGTATACTGATCAGCCTTTGAAGGCTGTTTTGAGTCAGGCGGATTCTAATGAGAGGTTGGCCAAGTGGAAGATCAAGATCAGCTCCATGTATATGGAATTAGTTCCCCGAAGGGCGATCAAAGCTCAAATCCTCGTGGATTTCGTGGTCGAAATGACCCAATCGCTCATATTTCTGAACCAAGAGGACGACCGGTGGGTCATTTATGTTGATGGATCAACCTTCGGGGGAAAGGGAGCGGGCATCACCCTTACTACACTTCAAGACAACGTTATCCATTCTGCGGTCAAGTTCTTGTTTTCTGGAACGAATAACGTGGTGGAATACGAGGCCGTTTTGTCGGGGATGACTTTAGCTCAAAAGATGGGAGTTGTTAAAGTGTGAATGTTCTCAGACTCCAAGTTGGTGGTGGAGCAATTCGCAGGACGATTCAATACACATGAGCCAACCATGAAATTATATCATGCGAAGGTCTTGGAGATGGCAAAGAAGTTCCGTGAGTTCTCACTTGACCACGTGCCTAGAGAACAAAACAAGGTGGCCGATGCGTTAGCCAGATTGGCTGTAGGCTTACCAGGCGTTGGACCAGGCACGGTATCGGTCCATATTCAGGATCGACTTTCTGTCGAAATTTCTGTGACCGAACAGTCGTTTGAGGAGGTGGGAGCTTTATGGTATGAACTCCAAGACCTAAAGATTAACGCCGTTGACTCCCCAGAAGACACCACGTGGATGGCTCCTTTTGTTGGGTATCTGAACAACGACCATCTACCGGAAAACGCATCAAAGGCCAGGAAAATTGAAACCCGGGCGACGCGATATGTGCTTAATGACGGGCACCTATTCAAGAAAAGCTTTGAGGGACCGCTCCTGCGATGCTTATCCCCATTGGAGGCTGAGACCGTCATGATTTATGTTCATGAGGGGATGTGCGGGATACATTCTGGGGCCAGATCGCTATATCATCATGTCGTTAGAGCCGGTTATTTCTAGCCAACGCTCCTTGAAGATGCTAAGAAGTACACAAGACGCTGCGCTGCTTGTCAACACCATTCTCCAGTTCCCCAATTGCCAGGGGCGTCATTGTCGATGACCCCACTTCCTTGTCCGTTTGACAGATGGGGGATTGATATTTTGGGACCGTTTCCTCGATCGGTCCAGCAGCGGAAGTTTTGCATAGTGGCGGTTGAATATTATACAAAGTTGATCGAGGTTGAAGCGGTGGCTATTATTTTTGAAAAGGTGGTGAAACACTTCCTATGGAGGAACATCATAAGCCGCTTTGGAGTACCTCGAGCTTTTGTATATGATAATGGACTTCAATTCCGCGGAAAAACCGTTCGGGATCTTTGCGTCAAATTGGGTATCGCTCAACACTTCTCAACGGTAGCTCATCCCCAGACCAACGGATTAACAGAGGTCTCCAACAAAGTTATCCTGAAGGGATTAAAAACTAAGTTGGAGGATTTGGGGGGAAAGTGTCTCGATCACATCTACGAGGTATTATGGGCTTACCGCACCACTCCTCGTTCAACAACCCAGGAATCTCAATTTTCTTTGGTATATGGGTCAGAAGCGGTCAGTCCAGTGGAGGTAGCCATAAGATCACCTCGGATAACCCAGTATGACGAACATTTGAATGATGAGCGAAGATCCTTGGACTTGGAGATGATTGAAGAGAAAAGAAACGTCATCTATGCACGTATGTGTGTTTATCAAAGAACAATGGAGCGAGCTCATAACAAACGAGTTGTGCCCAGAGAATTCTCAGAAGGCGACCTCGTTCTCAGGAATGTGAGAGTTTAGAGAAATGTTGGGAAGCTGGACAGAAATTGGGAAGGCCCTATGGGGCATGAAGAACCTGGGCGCTAGGGCTTATAAGCTTGAGAATCTGGATGGAAGTGAGATCCCCCGAACTTGGAATGTTATGAACTTAAGGCGTTATTTTATATAAAGCATTTGACATATTTGGTAACTCTGAACTTTAAAACGTTTCTTATGCATGAATAAGTTACAATGGATGCAATACAAAATATTTCTAGCTAAGTGAGTGACCGATCTTGGAGTTGGATTTTCTGGACGAGTTTGGACTGGTGACCGTAGCCATCATCCATGAGGCTCCCAAGTAGTGTGACCGCTATGACGAGTCAGTTGCTTCCACGCTTGCTGAGTACTTAGATGAATCGCATACTCCCAGAACTCACTACAAACTCAATTCCCTCTTCAAACGGCACTCATCAGCTAGAGGTAGCCATTGCTTCATTACGCTTAGTCCATAAGCAAGAAACCATGACAGAGTTAACCTGTCAAATGGCAAGCCAAAGCCCGCCATGGGACTATTTTAAAAACCAGGGATTCGGCTAAAAATTTGTCATGGGACTCATGGAGAACCATGGCAGCGCCGCCAAAGTCATGATATTTTATTGGACGGATTCAAGTGTGATCTCCTGGTATAGTTGGGATTCCCTAACTTATTAAACTTAGCAGGATTCAAAGTTAATTGGTGAAGACCGTTCGGTCCATATTTGGCTTAAACCCCGACCTTATACTTGGAGTTAACTAATGCAAGTTGTGCGGAAGGATGAAATTTCATTCAAAACAGAGTTTACAAATGCAGAAAAGAAATGACTGGGAAATTTGAATCCTAATCTATTTGTCCTTCTTCATTATCTGCAGCGCCGGACTTCTCTGCAATCCATGCCTTGAGATCCTCCACCTTCTTCCCCCTTTCCTCAACTATCTCGTTGACCGATCTCTCCATCAGGTCAAAGAGGGGATAGTTGGGATCATTCTCCAACGGGGGATCGTCTAGTTCGGGGATCTCACGGATGTTTCCGTCCTTGGTTAAAGGGTCAAGTGTCTCCCAACGTTAATTTTCGGGATCCAGACCAAACTTGCTAACTATTTGGTCCTTCATATTGTCCATGTATTGGGAGACATTCGGTCCGTAGACGTTTGCCGCTAAGGCAAACATCAGGGGCGATCGGGCAAACCCCAATAGGGCTTCCCGAACTGCGCCCTCAGTAGATCCTTGGACCCTAACCAATTCTTCTTTGAGTGCTTCCCGCTCTTCCTTCAATGCATTCTTTTCATCCTGGGATTGCAGGAGAAGCATGTTGCTTTCGTCAGATATCTCCTGTATCTGACGCTCCAACTCCAAAACTTGGGCCGTGGCAGAGTTTGCTGTGCTTGGGCCTCTCCCGCCTTAGAAGCAACTAAGGACAGCTCAGTACCGGCTCCAAGCAGCTCTCCATTCAAACGGTCCCGATCGGCTCTGACCGCTTCTAGCTCTTTATGTTTGATTTCAACTTGCCGCTGAGCTAAGGCAAGTTGACTTTCTAGCTCTTCAGATGCCGAGGAGATGCTTCGGCTGAGCTGGACGGCGGAAGCGAGGTATAAAGCCCTTCTATATGCCTGCAAGAGCCAAATTGGATTAAGAACATATGCCCGATCGGGGCAGCATGGTTTGAAAATAACTTACCACAGCTTGGGACTCCAGATATGCTGACACCAAGCCGGGCAGCGCACCATCAATACCGGGCAGGATTTTCTTCCCCAAGAGCCGGTATTCTTCGAGGGCGGCATTCTTCTATGAAGGGGAGACTCTTTTCGGTCCCCGCGCCTTGAATACGGAGACTACCATCTCTTGGATAGCCCCGCGAATTGCCTCGGGGTTAGAAGAGGACGGGGCTGCCTTTTCCCTGATTGTGACCCCTTTTGTCGGGATCGAGACTGCGGGTCTGCTCACAGTTGACCGCAATCTCTTATATTGCTTCGGGGCTTCCTCTTCGGGGCCCCGCTTGCTTGTTGACGCAGAGACTGAAGGTCTCTGCGCCCTATCTCCTAAACTGGATGAGGGGCGAACATCTTCCACCCGCATTGACCCCTGCAGCAATAACCGCACGACGTTAAGATTCCTGATTCTGTACATGGCAGGAAGGCCTAATGAGCGTATCTTCTTAGAGATAACCTCATCCACCTCGTCCATTGATCGGGGTTCTGGCCTGTGGCTGCTGGAACTCCCCGATGATCGTGAAGGCCCAGCTGCTGCGCTGGGCTTCGGTTTTGATGATTGCAGCTGGGCCTCCTTCTTGGCTTTTGAAGCAGCAGCTACTGTAGCAAGTCGGTTCCTAGACATTGTTTCAGTGGAATCTGCAAAAGAAAAATAATGAGGATCATGAAATATGAATTAAAGCAAGCAAAGTCGTACCCGACCCTTCTGACTCAGAGGAGTCAGAACTTGAGAAGATACCCTTCGGGGAAGGGGCTCCCTTTCTTCCTGCTACCCTGATCTCTAATAGCTTCTTCTCCCGAAGGATGTCAATTCTTTTCAGACGCCGTTCGGGAGAAGGAAGCATTGCCAAGGTGTTGGCAATATCAGGGTGGGATGAGTTGAACCGACTTCGCTCCAACTTCCAGATGTCTGGGTGTGTGGTTAGGAAGGTAACTTTCAGCAAGTCCTCCCTCGGGATGTCTATCCAGACATAGCAAGATTTCCATTCATGTAGGGAATCTTCCTTGTCCACGATAGTACACTCCTTCGTTCGGGTAACTATATAATATATCTTGCGACCTCCTAANCCGGAATTCTTACCGCTTTCTTTACCTTGTCATTTTCATTAGCCTCTCTTGTATTGACTATGAGTTATTTCATTAGTGAACAGGCTAAGAGCATAATCTGCTCTTAGTCGAGTGATTTTCACCCCAATTCCTGGGGTTTCCACTATATATCGACGTGCATTTATTTTATTTCCAGCTTTTGATCGTCTTCCACATTTAAAACAAATCAGAACCGAGTTCGTTTGTTGAACGAACCGGACGACTGTTGGTACCCCCTAAAAAGGGACCATAACAAGAACAATATTTAATTCTTCAAGTTTATACTCCAATATAAGTGTAGATTGTTATGAAATCAAATATAAAATAATTAATAGTTTATTCATATTGAATTTAAATTACTATTCTCAAACTTATATTGTCCGTATTGATCTTCATTAATATCATAAGAATGTAATCTGCGAAGCCAATTTTTAGGGCATATAAATGCATCAACACTTTTCGAATTAAAAAAACTTCTATAAGAATCAATGATTTTATGAGAAACCTCATACAAATAACATCTCAATAGGTCAATATATCAAAACTCAAATTCAATAATTGAATGATTCATTTCTCAAATAAAAATTTTAAAGTATATAAATATTAAATAAACTAATTTGGTAATTCGGTATATACCGAATTTTAATTTTTTACCGAATACCAAACGAAATTTCATAATTTCATAAAAATAAATACCAAAACGAAATCCAAATACCGAATACAAAATATCAAATACCGAAATAACAAATTTTGATATTGTATTCGGCATTCCAAAGTTTTGCTCACCCCTATAAAACATAATAAAATAAAACATTAAAGATATACAGTTGCACTCACCTGCACCCTTACAATTACTTGTAGTGTCAGTGATGATTTGAACAACATTACAAACTCCTACATCACTGATTACATTTTTCATTAATTCGTAAATGAAAAATGAACTTTTCGTTTCCCTCTCACAATTCAATGCTTTTAGAAACATTGCACCATTACACATTAGTGCCATAAAGTTTATCAATGGACGCTTTTGTGGGTCGGACCATCCATCTATCATTATAGTTACACATTTGGCCTCCCAACTACCTCTAAGAGGCTCAATTAAATCTTCAATGTTTGTTTGTTCTTCTTTGACATGCTTATAACCTAAGAAATAAAATAATGTAACAAACAATATGTAATTTTAAAAATTAAATAAGTATTAAAAAACATGGGAGTGGTGTTTGACCAATAAAACTTATTGCTTCTTGATAATATGAATTTAGTGTCAAATTAAAAAGAACTCCACTAGCAAAGAACATCCTAGCAAGCAGACAATCGACTTTGTCCTTATTTTTCTTATTAAATGCCTCTTCTAATGTAAACTGTCATCTTGACATTTTATTTGAAACTGATGATGCAATAGAAGCTCCCATAAGACTTGAATATGAACCTTGAGACACATGATTAGAAGAAGCGATTGACCGAGATGATGTGATTGATTTTGATTAAGGTCTCAATTTTGCTTCTTTCCACCTATTTTCATCATCTTCTTCTTCAATTTTTTGCATTTCAGCAACCTTTGAGTTAGAAACACTTGGACAAATCCGCATTGCCTTCCCAGATATTTTAAACAAATGCGCTTTCATTCTTGAATAAGATCCTGCATATTGCATATAAAAAAATGCGTTTAAAAGGTATATTATCCCTAGAGTCATTAGTTCTCTTTAACTTTTTGACATAATTTCATAGTGAATGTGGGACACTACTAAATTGAGATGGAATTGTGTCATTTTGGTCATTTTCCTCATCAATATCCATATTAGATTATGTCCAATTTTCTACAAATACAATACAACTAATGAAATGCATATTTTAAGGCTAAACACAAATAGATTACAAATTGCAACCACAAAAATATATACAATTTAGATTCAATTGTTTTTGCTCAGTTTACTATGGTTAATGATTTAGAATAAGTGAACTATTTAGAAACATATCAAAATGTTCAAAACATCACATTTGGATGATAAATGGTGAATTAGCAGTTCATTTTTTAGACTAAAAAAATGAATTGCACATATTAAAAGGTAAAAAACATTTACAGTGGTGTGGATAGAAGTTTTAAAACTTGAAAGCTACTAAAAGTAAAAATAAAATGAATAAAAACAAAAACACATGTTACGGGTAGTGAAAAGAGAATTTGTTTTCTTGGCTATGCTGTTAGCCTGTTACAACATGGAAAGTGATGAGCAGCACTGATTTATGTCACGGTGAGATTTTGGGAGGAAGAGAAGGGTTGCTGCAAACTATGGAATTGCCAATTGAGGTTTCAGAATGACTACCGAGTGCCGACTAAGAAATAAAAGACCAAATCTATTTTTTAAAAATCCTTGCCAAACGAAACAACATCGTTTTCTAAGACGTGTCGTGTGTCCCCGAGAGTCGGGCAGCGTTGACGTACCGGACACGCCCAATGGAGAAATTTTTTCGAGTCGGTGCCGCTCACCTCTCAGCAAGGGCGGTCATTCTTCTTAAAATTTAGGATTTATGTGGAGGAAAGTATTGAGAAGTGCCGGCTAGTCTCTGTTGGAGTGTTTGTAAATGATGTGATATTATCAGTTGAAGTTGAGCATTTAACTCTCTTCAAGCTGAGATTGTAGTGATAACTCAAATGAATTTATCAAGCATGAATGTTAAGGCTTGTTCTCTTTAATTCTTGGCTCACGATAAAGAAGATAGAAATTGAAAACAGCAATTAAAATCACAAGAGTTTGCACCATCTAATACATGACTCTTAAGCATAGAAAAGGAAAGTTCTGAATTGGTGACAGCAGACACGACATTTAACATAAACATCAAAAGATTAAGAGGAGCTGAATTTATGGGATATGCCAGAGATTTCATACTTGTTTGATCCTAGAGTTTGCGTTCAGAATTTCAGTTCCCCTGCATCCCCTTTTCAGCCTTCCTAATTTATCACTCCCCCGTGATGGCAAGACCATCACACACACCAAGTTTCTTTCGAAGTTCCTCAAAGTGCTGGCGATGTAGTGGCTTAGTGAAGATATCTGCAAGTTGTTCTTGCCCAGGACAATGCAAGAAGATCACGTTACCTTCTTTTTCAGCTTCTCGAACAGCATGATATTTTACTTTAATATGTTTTGATCGCCCATGAAATACGGGATTCTTTATCATCGCCACGGTGGATTTGTTATCACAAAGAATAGTTGTGGCCAGATTCTGATGAAATCCAATAGCAGTTAAGATTTCCCTCAACCAAATTGCCTGATTTGAAGCAGAGCATGCTGCCATGTATTCGGCTTCGGATGAGGATTGAGCAACGCATTCTTGTTTCTTCGATTTCCAACAAAACACACTTGATCCTAAGGTGAAGCAGTAACCTGATGTGCTTTTCGAGTCATCTTTACACCCTGCAAAATCTGAATCAGTAAATCCAAGAAGAAGAACATTTGTTCCCTTTGTAAACATAAGACCGAGATTGATTGTCGTTTTAATGTAACTGAGGATCTTCTTGGCAGCATTTAAGTGATTCGTAGTTGGTTCCTGCATGTACCTAGATAGCATGCTCACTGAAAAAGCAATATCTGGACGAGTGGTTACCAAAAACATAAGAGAACCAATTATGCTTCTATACAGTTTCGAATCAGCTGCAGGACTGTCATCTTTAGCTTCAAATTTTATCCCCCCGGTCATTGGAACGTAAGCTTCTTCACTGATCTTGAATTTGCTTAATAGTTCTGAGGCATACTTTTGTTGACTCATGAATACACCAAGAGAATTTTGTCGTAATTCAAATCCAAGAAAATATGAAGCTAATCCTAAATCATTCATTTCAAAATTAGAATGCATACCTTGCTTGATTTTTTCCACTTCCAAGCCGTCATTTCCCACTATTAGGAGATCATCTACGTACACTGTAATGATCGTAATTGAATCCAAGTGAACTTTGAAGCATAGCGTAGCTTCAGCAGGATTTTTCTTGAAATTCAATTTTAGGAGATGAGAATCCAATTTTGAAAACCATGCGCGCGGTGCTTGTTTTAGACCATAGAGCGCCTTTTTCAGACGAAGCACTTGATGTTCATGGCTTTTGAGAATGAATCCTTCTGGTTGTTCTATAAAAATAGTTTCCTCCAAGTCACCATTCAAGAAGGCAGATTTTACGTCCAATTGGTACATACTCCATCCAGATTGTGCAGCAACATTTACCAGTAGCTTAATGGTATCCATCCGTGCTACGGGAGCAAACGTTTCATTGAAGTCGACGCCCTGAATTTGAGAATACCCTTTTGCAACCAGTCTAGCCTTCAACTTGTTGATGCTTCCGTCGGAATTAAGTTTTGTTCTAAAAATCCATTTCGTCCCAATAACTTCTTGATTTATTGGTCTATCAGCCACTTCCCAAGTGTTGTTCTTTATGATCATTTTCATTTCATTTTCCATAGCAGTAAGCCATTCCTTTGATGTCAATGCCTCAGCAGCTGAAGC
>RWGZ01001068.1:45358-60241 GCA_009725065.1 Utricularia reniformis
ATCTCGGCAACAGTAAAGTTAATGAATGATGGAAATGATAAGGGTAAAAGAAGAGGGAAATAAGAAAACGGTTAAGTGGAATGATTCACGTGTGCGTGTACGGTGTAACTAAGAAGTGAAAAGATAATGCATAGTGTGTGTGAAGTTTTCTTTAATAGATTGTGACCGCTTTACAGATTTTGTAGGTGACGCAGACGAGATATGATAGGGATGGGGGAAGGAGGTCGTCGGTTGTCCGGTGATAGAGTCCGGTCCCTTTGGAGAATACTCTAAATTATGCTGTCATACTATCATGTTTCAAACTATGTTTTAAATTTGCATTCGAATGTTTCCGTTTTAATTATCATGTTTTAACAAAACAACTAGGCCCAAATTAGGGTCGTTACAACATGGGAAACGGAATGAGAGATTAGACAGAGAGCGCCGGAACAAATGGAAGATTGGTACGCACCAGTTTAAGGACGAAACTTAAAATAAGTGGGGAAGGATGCAATTGCCAAGAAAAAGGTATAATGGAACAATAGTAGAGAATATAGTGGTAAATTCTAGACAATGAATAACCAGAGGTACGGGAATGAAAGAACGAAAAGGAAACGAAAACATAGAAAAGTGAGGCAAAAGATAAATGACGGGTCAAAATAAAAAGAAGGATGGGTCAAAAGGTGAATTAGAGAAGTTAAAATGTCTATAAATAGGGGTGGGAATGCCCAAACCCAAGTTAATTATCACTAAGACACGAAAATCCGCGAGAAACCCGAAAAACCCGAAAATTGTCCCGAAAGAGGAAATTGTCGCGGATATTAAGCCTTGAAAATTGTCATGAACTTCGATCAAAGAGAATTGTTGCGGATTTATAAGCAGAGAGCAAAATGTTCGCTGAAACGTTGAAGAGCAAATTATCGCGAATTATATCCTAAGCACAAAATTATCGCAGATTTCAAGGATGAAGTGAATTATCGCTGAAATACTCGATTTCTCAACGCCGGATCGTGAGAGGAAAAGGACACGTAGGGTCTACTTTAATCACATAGTTAACAATAAGATAATAACGTCGGAAATCAAGTACTAAGACCTGTTACGAAATACATGGAAGCACGAAGAGATTATAACGAGCGAAAGCAAACGGTAAGCGGAGTGAACACAATATAGTAAGGGAATGTTCCGACTTAGGAAAACGGGAAGGGTTAGTAAGAAAGAAAGTAAAAGACACGAATGAACTAGGCAAATGTTAATAAGACTCGTGGTGAGGAAGGATGGACCGTCCGACCGAACCCGGTATCGTGCTTAGTACACGATTCGCCAATGGAAGGGCATGCCTGATGAAGGGAATGTTAAGATCCAAAAATGGAAAGATACGTACGTAAAGGGCAGAACGGATCCGGGTCGAAAAAGTGGTAGCGCCTAAGTACTCACCCGGGAAAGGGAAGCTTATGGCCCGTCGAGCCAACCAAAAGCTAACGGTTGGCATGGGCGGGACATGAACCCAGCATGTTACTCTCGGCAATAGTAAAGTTAAAGGATGAGGGGAATGATAAGGGTAAAAGATTAAGAAGAATGGAATAAGAAAATGATTAATAGAAACGACTTACGCGTGTATGTATGGTGTATTAAGAAATGAAAAGATAAGTATGGCGTGTGTAAAGCTTTCTTTAAATGATTGTGACCGCTTTACAGATTTTGTAGGTGACGCGGATGAGGTATGTGAAGGGCATGGGAAGGAGGTCGTCGGATGTCCGGTGATAGAGTCCGGTCCTTTGAGAACACTGTAAATTATGTTGCTAGACCTTAATGTTTTTGAACTATGTTTTAAGTTTCCATTCGAACGTTTCATTTTATTTAGCACGTTTTTACCAAATCATCTAGGCCCACATTAAGATCGTTACAAAATGGTATCAGAGCATAACATCACTACTAAACCGGTATCGATGCGATCCTACGTAGAAAGGTCTATTAAACTCATAGGAGGACAACCGACCATAGGAAGGGATGGGTATAGAATTTAGCGTATGACATGAGTAGGTATAGACATAACAAAAGCTTAATGTAGGGATGGCTCCTAGAACGAAAGCAAATGGAAACCGAGAGGAGGATGGCAATGCATCAGAATAAGCACTGGAGACAGGAACCCCGGTGGCGTATTAATCGACGCCCCTCGCTTTTAGTTAAGAGAGTCTCAGGGATCCATTCCACACTATGGCGAGTTCCCTACTTAGCGCAATAAGACAGGGACAGACGGAGAGGGGATACTCCGTGCTGATAGAGCAAGTGTCAAGGCCCGAAAAGGGTAGGATGTACTACAACGAGGCGTTAAAGAAGGCTGGAATGAACAGTTTCACGGGAGATAAGATGGGGGACGCGGAGGCGTGGATTATTCGCCGAGAAGAGATATTTGAACTGATCGAAGCCCCAGAGGAACTTAGGGAAGGACTAGCCCCGCTATGGTTCGACAGTAGCACTGCCCGATGGTTGTTATGCGTGTCGGCCTCACTGTTGATGAACGGACCCATCTCATGGGAGAAGTTCATGAATGCTTTTTTGGATTATTACGTGCAAAAAGGGCTTAAGAAAGACAAGAGGGCCGAGTTTGACAGACTGACTCAAGGGAATCGCCCCGTAATGGAGTACATGCAGGAATTCATAGAATAAGGTAGGTACGCCCCCGAGATCATGGGGAGTGAACAATAAACAATGTACCGTTTTACAGAAGGGCTGAATGAAAGGGTTAAACTGACTATGTATGGCCGCGACGACGAAGAATTTTCGAATTTAGTGGCAGCGGCAGCCCGAGTGGATGGGGAAAACGAAGAATGGATAAGGAACGCACCAGAAGCTCCACGAGGAATGAAGTTCAAGGACGGGTAGAATGGAAATGAAAGGTCACTACGAAGAGTTTTGGGTCTGCAAAAGGACCCCCGATCAGGCTTGTGTGCGCCAAATGCAGGAAAAACCATTTTGGAGAATGCCGGTCAGGGACCAACAATTGTTTCAAGTGCAGCCAGGAAGGACATTTCGCTCGAGAATGCACAAAGAAGAGAAAGATCGAAACTGGAGTTACCGAAGGGAGAGCAAGGGAAAGGATCACTTGAAATGCTCGAGTGTTCGCTGTAAACGAGGAACAGGCCTCAAAGGCCAAAGACGCCGTGGCAGGTATACTACTTATTAATGGCTTTACAGCTTTCACATTATTTGATTGTGGGGCGACACATTCGCTTGTGTCGGAGAAGTTGGCGAAACGGTTTGGGATAATGGGAAGTAACACTAAGATCAAAGTAAAAACACCAGGATCCGAAGCCATGGAGGGAAACAGAATCTATAAGGGGTGCGCGGTGGAAGTGGATATGGTGTGAACAGAGGCAGACATGATTGAGTTGGGGGACATGGGATTCGATACTATACTGGGAATGGATTGGTTATCTAAGTACGATGCGCAAGTGAAATGTCGAGAACATACGATCACTTTCAGTACGCAGCAGGAAGGGAAACGGGACATGGTCGGAAAACCGATTATGGGTGAGGAGGGACAGTATAGTGATCAGTCGAATTGGCTAGCATTTGTCACCACTGAGAAGTAAGGGACACCATTGGAGTCAGTTCCGGTAATTTGGGAATACCATGACGTGTTTCCTGACGAGCTACCGGGTCAGCCACACTAGAGAGAAGTGGAAATGAAAATAGAACTGCTCCTCGGAACACAACCCATCTCCAAGGCTCCATACCGAATGGCACCCAGAGAGATGCAGGAACTGAAATATAACGACCGTAAATCCGGCCTTAACAAGGTCTATGCGCAAGCGAATTGAAATAAGCATTTAAATTTAAACATCACTTAAAGCCGGGGAATATCATCGTTTCTTTTCAAAATACAACTAGTTAATTACAAAGCAACAAAATAGAAAGGGTGACTCGTACAGTGGACGATCGACGACCTTACTCCAATGTCACCTAAGCCTCCGGTCCTCCCCCTACAAAGTCTGTAAAACGGTCATAGTCTATTCAAGAAAGCTTCATTATAATAAATTAATTAGCAGATTTTATCTTTCTCACTTTCCTTGTTTTATTTTACTTATTCATTTTATCCTTTCCTCTCTTTTATACTTCCTCTCCCTAGTCTTTCTGGTTCTCTATTGTGGTCGGTTTTTAACATGACCGACAACATGTCTCTCCCAAACCAACCGTTAGCTGTTAGTTGACTCGACTAGAATATATGCTTTCCTTCCCCGGATAGGGTCCGAGCGCTACCCCGTCCTTAACCGGTTCCGTTCGGCTCTGTAATGCGCACAATCCTGTTCCGGAGAACTCATGTATCCCTTCCTCGGACATGTCCTACCTGTGGCTGACCGTGCTCATGAACACGATGCCGGGTTTGGTGTACTTACCTCACCCCGAGACTTCTGTTTTTTATTCACGTTCCTCTCGATTCGATTTAGTGTTCTTTTTAGCGGTTAACTATGAACGTTCTTTTAATTTACTATGTTTACTCCGCTTACCTGATCGTCCTATCGCCTGTTGTTCCTCGTATTCCCGGTAAATTACGTTTCGGTCCTTGGTTTCCGTGATAATCTGCACAAATATTCGTTTTCGCGAGAATTGCACCACTGGCTCAAATTCCGTGACAATTTACAAGCCGAGACCTGAATTCGCGATAATTATGCCGTCAGCCCCTTTTTCGCGACAATATTGCACCTTGCTCCCAATTCCGCGATAATTTACACAGTCAGCCCTTTTTCGCGATAATATTGCACTCTGCTCCCAATTCCGCGATAATTTACACAGTCGGCCCTTTTTCGAGATAATATTGCAGCTGTCCTCAGAATTCGCGATAATTTTTCCTTCATCCCGTTTTTCGCGATAATTCCTCTTTGTTCCTGATTTTCGCGACAATTTTTAAGCAGTTTTCGATTCTCGCGATAATCCCTATTTCTCTCGATTTTTCTCACGTTTTTGTGTCAAAATGACCCTTATTTTCTCATCCCACTCCTATTTATAGGTTTCTCAACTTGATCAAATGACCCTTTAGCCCTTCCTTCCAAGATTCCCCCTTCTTATGTTAATTTACAGAATTACCCCTCCTTATATTTTCTTAACAAGAATTAATACGATTCTAACCTGTCCGAGTTCTCTCTTTGTGCCGCTTTCCTGGGTCGTTACATCCTTCCCACCTTAAATGGAGTTTCATCCCGAAACTCGTGCGTACCATTCTTCCATCACTTCGGGTGTTTTTGCAACTACTTCATGCTCGGTTTCCCATGTCGCCTCTCCTTCTCCTTGATTTGACCATTGTACTTTTACCATGGGGATTATTTTGTTGCGTAGCTTCCTCTCCATCCTGTCCAATATCCTTATTGGCCNAGGTAGGAGTGATCCCCAACTTTTAACTCTAAGGGTCTCCTTTTCGTGTCTGCCCAACTTTTGTATCGGTCATGTGCCGCCTTAATGTTCTTTCGTACCACGGCCACCTTTTCAACGGTGACCTCTACCAATTTTGTTCCCGTGGTCTTTCTCTCTCCCACCTCATCCCAGCATAGTGGTGTACGACACTTCCTCCCTTACAGTGCCTCATATGGGGCCATGCGAATGCTGCTCTGAAAACTATTATTGTATGTAAATTCCACCAGCGGTAGGAAATCTTCCCAACCTCCCTTAAACTCCAATACACATGTCTGTAACATATCTTCCATAATATGGTTGGTTCTCTCGGTCTGACCATTCGTCTGTGGGTGATAGGTTGTGCTCATGCTTAACTGGGTTCAGAGTGATTTCTGTAAACTTTGCCAAAATCTAGACGTGAATCTCGGATCTCTGCCTGACACAATATTTAGTGGAACTCCATGTAAATTGACTATGTTATCCACATATATTTTGGCTAGCCTGTCTACTTCGTATGTTGTCTTGACTGCTAAGAAATGAGCCGCCTTTGTTAGACGGTCTACCACTACCCATATCGCGTCGTTCTTCAATAGGCTCTTGGTTAGTCCCACCACAAAGTCCATGCCGATGCTATCCCATTTCCACTCTGGAATTTCTAAGGATCGTAGCTCGCCTCCCGGGCGTTGGTGTTCAGCCTTAACTCGTTGGCAATTTTCGCATTTGGCCACAAAGTTTGCGATCTCGTTTTTCATTCCATTCCACCACCAGTGTGTTTTTAGTTCTCGATACATCTTAGTATTCCTGGGTGAACTGAGAAGGCCGAACTGTGTGCCTCTGCCATAATCTTCTTCCTTAGCTCTGGCCTGTTTGGTACCCATATCCGTTCATTCATTCTGATTAACCCATTGCTTCCTCTGTTTATCTCTGATTTATCGGTTCTGTTTCTCTCTTTTCGCGTTACAGGTTTCTCGGGGTCTGATATTTGTGCTTCTAGCACCTCCTCCAGTATCCATGGCTTCGCGGTAACAGTCTCTAACATGACTGTGGTCAACTCTACCACTTCCAATTGTAGGTTCTCCATTTCCTTTAACAATGTGTTTGCTAATACGCCATGAGTCTTCCTGCTCAGTGCATCGGCTACTTGATTTGCTTTTCCGGCTTGGTACTGAATGTCCAGGTCGTAATCATTTATCAGTTATAACCATCTCCGTTGTCTCATCTTAAGCTCCCTCTAGGTGAATAGGTACTTCAAACTCTTGTGGTCGGTGAATATCTCGCACTTCACACCATACAGATAATGTCTCCAAATCTTGAGTGCGAATACCACCACGGCTATTTCAAAATCGTGTGTCGGATAGTTCAACTCGTGTATCTTCAGTTGACGGGATGCGTATGCTATGACTTTCCCTCCCTGCATCATTACACACCCGAGTCCTTCCTTCGAGGCGTCGTTGTATACCATGAAGTCGTGTCCTGGTGTGGGTAATACCAGTATTGGTGCAGATGTCAGCCTCGTTTTGAGACATTCAAAACTCTCTTCACATTTCTCATCCCACGTATACCTCGTTTCTTTTCGGGTCAAGTTTGTCAACGGTTTAGCAATCCTTGTGAACCCCTCGATAATTTTCCGATAGTACCCGGCTAATCCTAAGAAGCTCCTCACTTCTCGAGCATTTGTCGGTCTGGGCCAATTCATCACTGCTTCCATCTTTGTTGGATCTACCGTCACCCCTCATGCTGATATCACGTGTCCTAGAAAAGCTATGGTGTCCATCTAGAATTCACACTTGTTGTATTTGGCATACAACTTCTCTTGTCTGAGAGTCTGTAATACTATTCTCAGATGTCGCTCGTGTTCTTCCCGGTTGTGAGAGTAAACTAGGATATCGTCGATGAATACCACTACGAACTTGTATAGGTACTGGCAAAATACCCGATTCATCAAATCCATGAAAATTGATGGGGCATTAATTAATCCAAACGGTACTACCGTGCATTCGTAATGGTCGTATCTCGTTCGAATGGTTGTCTTCGGTATGTCTTCTTCTCTTACTCGGACCTGACGATACCCTGACCTCAAGTCTAATTTTGAGAACACCTTCGCGCCTTGTAACTGATCAAATAAGTCGTCGATCCTGGGTAACGGATACTTGTTCTATATCGTGACCTTGTTTAACTGCCGGTAGTCGTAACATAGTCTTAATTCGCCGCTTTCTTTCTAACAAATAACATTGGTGCTCCCCCAGTGGAGTTGTTTGGCCTAAGAAATCCTTTTTCAATAGTGACTCAATCTGTTGTTTCAGTTCCTGCATCTCGCTTGGTGCCATTCGGTATGGAGCCATGGAGATTGGTTGTGTTCCGGGGAGCTGTTCTATTTCCATTTCCATTTCTCTCCGAGGTGGTTGATCCGGTAGCTCGTCGGGGAACACGTCACTGTATTCACAAATTACTTGAACTGACTCCAAGGGTGTCCCTTCCTTTTCGGCGATGACGAATGCTAGCCAATTCGACCGATCGCTATATTCTCAATCCTCTCCCATATCGGTTTTCCGACCATGTCCCTATTCCCTTCCTGCGGCGTACTAAAAGTGATCGTACGCTCTCGACATTTCACTTGCTCATCGTACTTAGATAACCAATCCATTCCTAGTATAGCATCGAATCTCATATCCCCTAACTCAATCAAGTCTGCCTCCGTATCCACTTCCACCGCACATCCCTTATAGATTTTGTTTGCCTCTATGGCTTCAGATCCCGGTGTTTTTACTTTGATTTTTGCGCTACATCCCATTATCCCAAACTGTTTCGCTAACTTTTCCGATACGAACGAATGTGTCGCCCCACAATCAAATAATATGAAATCTGTAAAGCCATTAATAAGTAGTGTACCTGCCACGACGTCTTTGGCCTCCGAGGCATGTTCCTTGTTCACAGCGAACACTCGAGCATTTCCAATGATCCTTTCCCTTACCCTGTTTTCGGTAACTCCGGTTTCGATCCTTCTCTTCTTTGGGCAATCTCTGGCAAAGTGTCTTTCCTGGCCGCACTTGAAACAACTGTTGGTTCCTGCCCGGCATTCTCCAAAATGGTTTTTCCCGCATTTTGCGCACGCAGGCCTGATCGGGGGTCCTTGTGCGGACCCGAAACTCTTTGTAGTGGCTTTTCCTTTCCATTCTCCCCGTCCTTGAACTTCACTCCTGGTGGAGCTCCTGGTGTGTTCCTTATCTATTCTTCGAATTCCCCCATCCACACGGACTGATGTTGCGACTAAACTTGAAAATTCTTCATCCTCGCGGCCATACATAGTTAGTTTCACCCTTTCATTGAGCCCCTCTGTAAAATGGTGCATCTTCTCTTGTTTACTTCCCATAATCTCGGGGGCATACCTGCCTAATTCTATGAATTCCTGCATATATTCCATTACCGGGCGATTCCCTTGAGTCAGTTTGTCGAACTCGGCCCTCTTGTCCTTCTTAAGCACTTTTGGCACATAATAATCCAAAAACGCATTCTTAAACCTCTCCCAAGAGATGGGTCCATCCTTCAATATTGATGCCGACACGCTTCCCGACCATCGGGCAGTACTACCGTCGAACCATAGCGGGGCCAGTCCCGCCCTAAGTTCTTCCGAGGCTTCGATCAGTTCAAACTTCTCTTCCAAGCGAATAATCCACGCATCCGCGTCCCCCATCTTATCTCCAGTGAAACTGTTCATCCCAACCTTCTTCAACGCCTCGTTGTAGTACATTCTACCCTTTTCGGGCCTTGACACTTGTTCCATCTGCATGGAGTTTCCCCTCTCCGTCTATCCCTGTCTTATAGCGCTAACTAGGGAACTTGCTATAGTTCGGAACAGATCCCTGAGGCTCTCTTGTCTAAACGTGAGGGGCGTCGATGAATTCGCAACCGGGGTCTCTGTCGCCGGTGCCTGCTCCGATGCATTGCTATCCTCCTCTCGGTTCCCATTCGCTCTCGTTCTAGGGGCCATTCCTACATCAAGCTTTCGTTATGTCAATACCTATTCATGTCGTATGCTACATTCTATGCCATCCCTTCCTATGGTCGGTTGTCCTCCTATGAGTTTCCTAGAAATTTCTACATATGACCGCACCTCTGCCGGTTTGGTAGCGATGTTATGCTCTGATACCATTGTAACGACCCTCATTTGGGCCTAGATAATTTGGTAAAAACGTGCAAAATAAAACGAAACGTTCGAATGTAAATTAAAACATAGTTCAAAACATGAAAGTCTAACAACATAATTTAGAGTGTTCTCAAAAGACCGGACTCTATCACCGGACAACCGACGACCTCCCTCCCATGTCCTCCTCATACCTCTTCAGCGTCACCTACAAAATCTGTAAAGCGGTCACAATCTATTAAAGGAAACTTCACACACGCTATACTTTATCTTTTCATTTCTTAAATAAACCATACACACACGCGTAAATCGTTTCTTTTAATCGTTTTCTTATTACCTCCTTCTTTTACCCTTATCATTTCCCTCATGCATTTACTTTACTGTTGCCGAGAGTAAGATGCTCGGTACATGTCCCGCCCAACCCAACCGTTAGCTGTTGGATGACTCGACGGGCCATATACTTCCCTTCCCCTAGTGGATACTTAGGTGCTACCTCTTTTTCCACCCAGATCTGTTTTGCCCTTTTCGTACGTATCTTTCTATCTTTGGAACTTATCGTTCCCTTCATCAGGCATGCCCTTCCTTCGGCGGATCGTGTACTAGGCACGATGCCGGGTTCGGTCGGACGGTCCATCCTTCCTCACCCCGAGTCTTATTAACATTTGTCTCATTCATTCGTGTCTTTTACTTTCTATCTTAATGACCCAATCACGTTCCCTAAGTCTGAACCTTCCCTTACTACATTGTGTTCAGTCCGCTTACCGTTTGCTTTTGCTTGTTATAATCTTTCCGTGCTTCCGTGTCCTTTCCTCCCACGATCCGACGTTGAGACGCAACGAAAACACTCAAACTTAGTATTTCTGCAATAATTCACTTCTTCATTGAAATCCCAACACTTTTGTGCTAGAACAAAATCCGCGACAATTTTGCACTTCGAACGTTTTCACGATAATTTGCTATTCAACGTTTTCACGAAAATTTTGCTCTCTGCGTCCAAATCCGCGATAATTCTCTTGATCAAAATTCGTGACAATTTTACAAAGGTTAAAATTCGCGAAAATTTGCTCTTGACATCAGATTCGCGACAATATGGAAAGGTGAAATTTTCGCGACAATAATTGCCTTCCCAAAATTCGAGACAATTTCCGGATTTCCGTGACTTAATGATAATTAACTCGTTTTTGGGCCATCCCACCCCTATTTATAGACATCTTAACTTCCCTAATTCACATTTTGACCTCTTCTTCTTTTTATTTTGACCCTTCCTTTATCTTTCGCTTTACATTTCTATTTTCGTTTCCTTTTTCGTTCTTTCATTCCCGTATCCCTTGTTATTCCTTGTCTAGACTTTACCGCTACATTCCCTAATATTTGTTCCATCATACCTTTTTCTTGGCTATTTTTCAAAGAATCATTTTCGCGGTAAATATTGTGTCAGACAGAGACCCGAGATTCACGTCTAGATTTTAGCAAAGTTTACAGAAATCACTCGGAACACAGTTAAGGATGAGCACAGCATACCACCCGCAAACGGATGGTCAGACCAAGAGAACCAACCAAATTATGGAGGATATGTTACCAGCATGTGTATTGGAGTTTAAGGGAGGTTGGGAAGATTTCCTACCTCTAGTGGAATTCGCATACAACAATAGTTTTCAGAGCAGCATTGGTATGGCTCCGTATGAGGCATTGTACTGGAGGAAGTGTCGTACACCACTATGTTGGGATGAGGTGGGATAGAGAAAGACCACGGGAACAGAATTGGTGGAAGTCACCATTGAAAAGTGGCCGTGGTACGAAAGAACATTAAGGCAGCACAAGACCGATATAAAAGTTAGGTAGACACAAAAAGGAGACCCCTAGAGCTAAAGGTTGGTGATCATGCTTATCTAAAGATATCACCGATGAAGGGGGTACTAAGGACCACTAGGACAGGGAAGCTGAGTTCTCGCGACATCGGACCATACGAGGTGGAACAAAAAATCGGAAACCTAGCATACCAGCTGAAGCTTCCGGAAGAAATAGGGGGGAATACACAACGTGTTCCATGTATCCCAATTGAGGAGGAGGGTGACTGAAGGAATTCAAGAATGTGTGGGGGAACCCATAGAGATAACCCCGGAACTAACGTACGAGAAAGTTCCAGTAAAGATCCTAGGCAGAGAGGAAAGAAAGCTCAGAAACAAACAAATTCCCATGGTGAAGGTACAATGGTCCAATCAAGGAGAGAGGGAAGCTACATGGGAAACGGAACGAGAGATTAGGCAGAGAGCACCAGACTTAATGGAAAATTGGTACGCACGAGTTTCGGGACGAAACTCAAAATAAGTGGGGAAGGATGTAATAGCCAGGAAAAAAGGTATGTTGGAATGATAGTAGGGAATATAGTGATAAAGTCTAGAGGAGAAATAACGAGGGATACGGGAACGAAAGAACGATAAAAGAAACGAAAAGATTGAAAGTAAAGCAAAAGATAAAGGAGGGGTAAAAATGAAAAGTGGGAGGGGTCAAAATGTGAATTATGAAAGTTAAAATGTCTATAAATAGAGGTTAGAAGGCCCAAAAACCAAGTCATTTATCACTAAACCACAAAAACGTACGAAAAAATGCCAAAACAAGAAATTATAGCGAAATTTTCGAAGCAGCACAAATTGTCGTGAAAACAGAACTACAGTCGTTAACACGGAAATTTTGGTAAGCAACTTTGTCGAGAAAAATGTTAACGTAGAAAATTATCGCGAAAAATTGCCAACGTTGAAAATTATCGCGAATTCTTCGAAGAGAGAAAATTGTCGCGGAAATGCAGAACTTCATAAATTGTCGCGAAAACCTAAACCGTATGTCGTTTTGTCGCGGATTTCAGGATCAGAATAGCTTTATCGCGGAAACATACAATTAGGGTGTAACGACCCGCCTTTCCGCTTGCACGATATTGTCCGCTTTGGACTAGGCTGACCCTAATGACACCCACCTAGTCCTCACGGCTTAACTTTTTCCCTAGCCCCCACACTTCCCAGTGGGTCACCTATCCCTGAATTGCTCCAGGGTGAGCACGCTTAACTTTCCAGTTCTAACGTTCCGCTTGCCACTTTGCTAGGGAAAAGGCCTCGTGCAATGGGAGACGAATCATTATACTTAACATACGATCGTTCCCCGTCTATAGCCGATGTAGGGATTCGCCTAAGGTGATCTCACTCTCGCACCCCCGAGGGGACCTCACATAGGGTATTTTCGTCGCAGTTCAATGTCGGATCGTGAAGAAGAAAGATACGAAGGGTCTACGGTAACCAAACATTCAATAATAAGATAATAACGTCAAAAAAGATGAAGTACTGAAATATGTTACGGATTGCAGGGAAGCACCAGTGATTATAACAAGTGAAAACAACAGGTAAGCGGAGTGAATACAATATAGTAAGTGTTATGGTCCTTTTTTAGGGGGTACCAACAGTCGTCCGGTTCGTTCAATAAACGAACTCGGTTCTGATTTCTTTAAAATATGAAGACGATCGAAAGCTAGAAAACCAAAGTAAATACACGACAATTTATAGTGGAAACCCCGTGAAATGGGGTGAAAACCACTCGACTAAGAGCTGATTATGCTCTTAGCCTGCTCACTAAAGAAATGAATCAAAGTTCATACAAACAGGTTAATGAAAATGACGAGGTAAAGAAAGCAAGAAGAATTCGGCAGCGTAACAGTCTGTTCTTCTGCATCCAAAGGGTTCTGTCTTTTCCTTCGTCTTGCCCTGTATTTATAGAGTTGCCGGCGAGTGTAATCCACGTCCTGTAACCGCCTCTGACAGGTTTGTTAGAGGTTGTTATCGCAGGATGTAAAACGAGGCTGGGACCGATGCGTGGTCTGCGTGATCGAGCCCGAGGCTTGATAAACGTGACAGGGCCCGAAGCGTGGAACGCGTGAGCCTGTAACCGTTTTGTAACCATTAGGACCGAACCACGGAGCCAGCTGGCAGATAACGTTTATTTTTACCAAGGTTATCTTCGGTCCTCCGTGTTGAACATCGGGCCGGTCTTCTTAAAGGTGTAATTGGGCTGTGAGAATTCGTTTTGATTATTTAAACTGGCCCAACAGTTATCAGGCCTCACCCATTATGGGATACCCGGTCCTAGAGTTCTCATCAATGTGTTAGCTAAAGCATGTAATGAAGTCAAACATTGATCTCTTCTCTGTCGTAACTTTTCATGAACAACATTCCAAAAGACACTTTCCTCATCAACTCTTTTTTTCAAAGTTGTAGATTGATTTCTTAACTTTTTGCAACAAAGAATCACATAGTGAATATATTATGAAAAGACAAGGTATATCGGTATCACAAAGTCTAAGCATAGAGTAAACTGGGGTATATTATCGGTATCACAAGGTATATTATGAAGAGACTCCCATAATAATCTATCCAATACCATATTACCCAAAAGCTCTAGCTTTCTCAGCTTCATCAATCAGTGATCCATCTAAATGACTTCATTCATCACTAACAACTAAAGCTCTTAACTCATTTTCAATTATTTTGAAACGTATTCATCACAATAATAAAAGCAAAGCGTGTCCCAGCTACAGTCAAAATTCTCAATTTGGAATACTTTTTAAACAAAACAAACCTTCTATGGTGACTCATGATGAAATGTTTTATCTTCATCATTTTCTCGGTACTCTCAATAATCCGATGATATGCGATGTATGTATTTTGATTTGATATATTATTCTTTGGGGAACAAATATCATTCAAAACAAAATTGAATGCACAATACATGGTGTCCAGAATATCTGAAAATAAATAAAGTACAATTTGCAAATATATTCATTAAAACTTCAAATTACAAATGAAATTAATTTCCTTAGGATATTTTTCTCTATAAATTCACCCGCGGCCTTACAAACTTTGGCATTGTCCATCACTATTTGTACAGCACTTGACACACCAACTTTTATGATGCTCTTTTCTCCATCAATGAAGCAATGAAAGTAGCATCTTTATATTCAGACTCACAATTATTGATATGTAAAAACTGAACTTCATTCTCATTCATGGCCAGAAAGTTTATCAATGATCTTTTTTGTGGATCCGTCCACCAATCGGATACAAAAGTCACCCACATTTCCTCCCATGTACATTTAAATGTACATAATACATTTTCAATTCGAGTTTTCTCTTTTTTCAGTAACATAGTTCTTAGAGCGTTATATCCTAGAGGCTTGTAACCTATAATGTACGAAAAAACGCTTGAGTTAAAGTAATAACTATAAATATGATCATGATGCTGTAATTTTAAATGTTCATGAAAAAAACCTGTAATTTTTTTTGTTGTAGCAACTTCGAATGCCTCTACATAATTTGGATTCCGAGCAACATTGA
>RWGZ01001068.1:67992-130571 GCA_009725065.1 Utricularia reniformis
TACCTTTAGGTATGCGTGATCCCCAACTTTTAGCTCTAAAGGTCTCCTTCTTGTGTCTGCCCAACTTTTGTATCGGTCCTGTGCCGCCTTAATGTTCTTTCGTACCACGGCTACCTTTTCAATAGTGACTTCCACTAATTCTGTTCCCGTGGTCGTTCTCTCTCCCACCTCATCCTAACATAGCGGTGTTCGACACTTCCTCCCGTACAATGCCTCATATGGCGCCATACCAATGCTCCTCTGAAAGCTGTTATTGTACGCAAATTCCACTAGCGGTAGGAAATCCTCCCAACCTCCCTTAAACTCCAGTACACATGCCCGTAACATATCCTCCATAATCTGGTTGCTTCTCTCGGTCTGACCATCAGTCTGTGGATGATAGGTTGTGCTCATGCATAACTGAGTGCCGAGCGATTTGTGTAAACTTTGCCAAAATCTAGACGTGAATCTCGGGTCCCTGTCTGACACGATATTTACTGGAACTCCATGTAATTTGACTATGTTATCCACATATATTCTAGCTAGCCTGTCCACTCCGTACGTTGTCTTGACTGCTAAAAAGTGAGCCGCCTTCGTAAGACGGTCCACCACTACCCATATTGCATCATTCTTCCGTGGGCTCTAGGGTAGTCCTACCACAAAGTCCATGCCGATGCTATCCCATTTCCATTCTGGAATTTCTAAGGGTTGTAGTTCGCCCCCAGGGCGTTGGTGTTCGGCCTTAACTCGTTGGCAGTTTCGCATTTGGCCACAAAGTTGGCAATCTCGTTTTTCATTCCATTCCACCACCAGTGCGTCTTTAGGTCTCGATACATCTTAGTACTTCCTGGGTGAACTGAGAATGCTGAAATGTGTGCTTCCGTCATAATCCTCTTTCTTAACTCTGGCCTGTTTGGTACCCATATACGTTCATTCATTCGGATTAGCCCATCGCTTCCTTTGCTTATTTCCCATTTATCGGCTCTGTCCGCCCCTTTTCGCGTCACGGGTTTCTCAGGGTCCGATATCGGTGCTTCTAGTACCTCCTCCAGTATCCCCGGCTTCGCGGTAATCGTCCCTAACATGACGGTGGTAGATTCTACCATTTCCAGTTGCAGGCTCTCCATTTCCCTAATCAACGTGTTGGCTAGCGCGCCATGAGTCTTTCTACTCAATGCATTGGCTACCTGGTTTGCCTTTCCGGGGTGATATTGAATGTTCAGATCATAATCTTTTATCAGTTCCAACCATCTCCGTTGTCTCATATTAAGTTCCTTATGAGTTATTATGTACTTCAAACTCTTGTGGTCGGTGAATATCTCGCATTTCACCCCGTACAACTAATGTCTCCAAATCTTGAGTGCGAATACTACCGCGGCTAATTCTAAATCATGTGTCGGGTAGTTTAACTCATGAATCTTCAACTGACGTGATGCATATGCTATAACTTTCCCCCCTTGCATCAGTACACACCCGAGTCCTTCTTTCGAAGCGTCGTTGTATACCGTGAAATTCTTCCCTGGTGTGGGTAATACGAGTATTGGAGCAGAGGTCAGTTTCGTCTTGAGACATTCAAAACTCTCTTCGCATTTCTCATACCATGAATACCTCGTTTCCTTTCGGGTCAAATTTGTCAACTGTTTAGCAATCCTTGCGAACCCTTCGATGAATTTCCGGTAGTACCCGGCTAAACCTAAGAAACTCCTTACTTCCCGAGCATTTGTCGGCCTTGGCCAATTCGTAACTGTTTCTATCTTTGTTGGGTCTACCGTCACCCCCGCTGCTGATATTACGTGGCCTAGGAAAGCTATGATGTCCATCCAGAATTCACACTTGCTGTATTTGGCATATAACTTCTCTTGTGTGAGAGTCTGTAACACTATTCTCAGATGTTGCTCGTGTTCTTCCTGGTTGCGAGAGTAAACTAGGATGTCGTCAATGAACACCACCACAAACTTGTCTAGGTATTGACGAAACACTCGATTCATCAAATCCATGAAAATTGCTGGGGCATTAGTTAGTCCAAACGGTACCACCGTGCAATCGTAATGGCCGTACCTCGTTCGAATGACTGTCTTCGGTATGTCTCCTTCTCTTACTCGAACTTGATGGTACCCTGACCTCAGGTCTAATTTTGAGAATACCTTTGCACCTTGTAACTGATCAAACAAGTCGTCGATCCTAGGCAACGGGTACTTATTCTTTATCGTGACCTTGTTTAATTCTCTGTAGTCGTAGCACAATCTTAACTTGCCGCTTTTCTTTCTAACAAATAATACTGGTGCTCCCCAAGGGGAATTGCTTGGCCTCAGAAATCCTTTTTCCAATAGCAACTCAATCTGTTGCTTCAGTTCTTGCATTTCTCGGGGTGCCATTCGGTATGGGGCCTTAGAAATCGGTTGCGTTCCAGGGAGTAGTTCTATTCCCATTTCTACTTCTCTCTATGGCGGTTGTCTCGGCAGCTCGTCGGGAAATACATCGCTGTATTCACAAACTATTGGAACGGACTCTGATGGTGTCCCTTCCTTCTCCGTCGTGACAAATGCTAGCCAGTTCGATCGATCCATATATTCCACCTCCTCATTCGTAATTGATTCTCCGACCATGTCCTGTCTCCCTTCTCGGGGCGTACTAAACGTGATCGTACGTTCCCGACATCTTACTTGCGCATCATACTTAGATAACCAATCCATTCCTAGTATGGCATCGAATCCCATATCCCCTAACTCAATCAAATCAGCCTCTGTTCGCACTGTGTCCACTTCTAACGTGCACCCTTTGTAGATTCTATTTGCCTCCATGGCTTCGGATCCCGGTGTTTTTACTTTGATTTTAGCGTTACTTCCCGTTATCCCAAACCGTTTTGCTAACTTCTCCGACACAAACGAGTGTGTCGCCCCACAGTCAAATAATACGAAAGCTGTAAAGCCGTTAATAAGCAGTGTACCTGCGACGACGTCCTCAGCCTCCGAGGCCTGTTCCTTGTTCACAGCAAACACTCGAGCATTTCCAGTAATTCTTTCCGTCACTCTGTTTTCGGTTAGCCCGGTTTCGATCCTCCTTCTCTTTGGGCAGTCCTTGGCAAAATGTCCTTCCTGGCCACACTTGAAACAACTATTAGTTCATGCGTGACATTCTCCAAAATGGTTTTTTCCGCATTTGGTGCACGCAGGCCTGATCGGTAGTCCTGGTGCCGATCCGAAACCCTTTGCAGTGGTCTTTCTTTTCCATTCTCCCCGTCCTTGAACCTTGTTCTTTGTAGAGTTCCTAGTGCGTTCCTTATCCATTCTCCGTAACCCTCCGTCAACTCGGACTGCCGCCGCCACCAAACTAGAAAATTATTCATCGTCGCGGCCATACATTGTCAGTTTCACTTTCTCATTCAGTCCTTTCGTGAAGCGGTGCATCTTTTCCTGTTCACTCCCCATGATCTCGGGGCGTACCTGCCTAGCTCAATGAATTCTTGCATGTATTCCATAACGAGGCGGTTTCCCTGAGTCAATCTGTCAAATTCGGCCCTCTTATCTTTCTTAAGTCCTTTCGGCACGTAGTAGTCCAAGAACGCATTCTTAAACTTTGCCCACGAGATAGGCCCATCCTTCAGTAATGCGGCCGACACACTCCCCCACCATCGGGCGGTACTACCATCGAACCATAGTGGGGCCAATCCTGCCCTAAGCTCCTCTGGGGCTTCGATCAGTTCGAACTTCTCCTCCAGGCGGATAATCCATGCTTCCGCATCTCCCATTTTATCCCCCGTGAAGCTGTTCATCCCAGCCTTCTTTAATGCCTCGTTGTAGTACATCCTACTCCTTTCGGGCCTTGCCCCTAGTTCCATTTGCACGGAGTTTCCCCTCTCCGCCTGTCCCTATCTTATTGCGCTAACTAGGGAACTTGCCATGGTCTGAAACAGGTCCCTGAGGCTTTCCTGACTAAACGTGAGAGGCGTCGCTGAATCCGCAACCGGAGTCTCTATCGCCGGTGCCTGTTCTGATGCGTTGCTATCCTCTTCTCGGTTTCCATGTGCTCTCGTTCTAGGCGCCATTCCTACATTAAACTTTCGTTATATCTTACTCCTATTCATGTAATCCGTCACATTCTATGCCCCTCCCTTCCTATGGTCAATTGTCCTCCTACAAGTTTTCCTTGACTCTTCTACGTAGGATCGCACCGTTACCGGTTTAGTAACGATGTTACGCTCTGATACCATTTGTAACGCCCTCAATATGGGCCTAGTTGTTTTGTAAAACTACGATAATTAAAACGGAAATATTCGAATGCAAATTCAAAACATAGTTCGAAACATGAAAATATGACAACAAAATTTAGAGTGTTCTCCAAATGACCGGACTCTATCACCGGACAACCGACGACCTTCTTCCCATTCCCCTCTCATACCTCATCCACGTCACCTACAAAATCAGTAAAGCGGTCACAATTTATTAAAGGAAACTTCACACACGCTACACGTTATCTGTTCGTTTCTTAATTAAACCGTACACGCACACGTGAATCATTCCACTTAACCGTTTTCCTTATTTCCCTCTTCTTTACCCTTATCATTCCCATCATTCATTAACTTTACTGTTGCCGAGATTACATGCTCGGTGCATGTCCCGCCCAAGCCAACCGTTAGCTGTTGGATGACTCAACGGGCCATTTGCTTCCCTTCCCCGGGTGGGTACTTAGGCGCTACCCCTTTTTCCACCCGGATCCGTTCTGCCCTCTTCGTACGTATCTTTTCTTTTTTGGAACTTACCGTTCCCTTCATCAGGCATGCCCTTCCTTTGGCGAATCGTGTACTAGGCACGATGCCGGGTTCGGTCGGACGGTCCATCGTTCCTCACCTAAATGTAACGACCCGCCTTTCCGCTTGCACGATATTGTCCGCTTTGGACTAGGCTGACCCTAATGACACCCACCTAGTCCTCACGGCTTTACTTTTTCCCTAGCTCCCACACTTCCCAGTGGGTCACCCATCCCTGAATTACTCCAGGGTGAGCACGCTTAACTTTCCAGTTCTAACGTTCCGCTTGCCACGATATTGTCCGCTTTGGACTAGGCTGACCCTAATGACACCCACCTAGTCCTCACGGCTTTACTTTTTCCCTAGCTCCCACACTTCCCAGTGGGTCACCCATCCCTGAATTACTCCAGGGTGAGCACGCTTAACTTTCCAGTTCTAACGTTCCGCTTGCCACTTTGTTAGGGAAAAGGCCTCGTGCAATGAGAGACGAATCATTATACTTAACATACGATCGTTCCCCGTCTATAGCCGATGTAGATATTCGCCTAAGGTGACCTCTCTCTCACACCCCCGAGGAGACCTCACAACAGGTGGTACATTGCATTTCTAATCTAACCTATTTAATTTATTCCATCCTCATTCGTTCTAAAATGCAATGGACCTACTCCTACCTTACCAGTCCCCTTGTCGATTGAATTCATGTCGTCAAAAAAGATACTTAAAGAATTAGAATATGACCACAAAAAAGAGGGGAAATTTTTTATTTTGAAAAGATCGATGAGTCACGTCTATACATAATACTTGCTAAAATTGGAGATATTCCAAGTCCGTGGCAGCTCCTCCCGGCTTATATTTGCGATCTTATACGTTCCTTCCTTCACTACTGCCGTCACTCTATACGATCCTTCCCACTTTTGATCCAACTTGCCAACATGCTTCGAGACATCCACTTTTTTAAGAATCAAGTCTCCATCCTTTAACAACATAGGTCAAACGCCTTTGTCATGCTTTTTAGCCATCCGCCTTTTACATATCTCTATTTGTATTGCAGCTCTATCTCGGATATCATCAATACAATGAAGGTCAAACTTTCTCATATCCTCATTCAATACATCATCATAAACAATAACTCTTTCTGATAGAGGGCTGGTAGTGGATCATAGTTGTTATCTTTGACTCATCCGAGAGTTCTAAAATTGTCGCCGACATTGCAGGACCGTCTGCACGAGTATTTTCCTCCCTTGGGATATATGTAAGAACGAATGTCTTAAGATTTTTAGTAGCCTCTTTCAACTTCTCTAACTACATCCACAAATGGTTCCCTTTGGTGGCGTAAGTATCCGCAAATTGGTTCACCACTAACTGCGAATCGGAATGAGCATGCAAACGAGCGATTCCAATTTCCACTGCTAAGTTAACGCCAAATATCAAGGCTTCGTACTCGGTGATGTTGTTAGTTGCGGGAAAGCGCAACTTTACAGCATATTTGTGTTCTTCACCGGACTTCCTTTCTTTAATATACACACCGATACCGGCTCGCCCGGCAGAAACTGATCCATCTACAAAAGCATCCCAATACTCCTGAATACCCAAATCTTTCGACCGAGTCATCTCTACTATGAAATCCACTATCACCTGGGCCTTTAATGCTCGTCTGGGGATATACTCTATTTGATACTGCCCTAACTCGATATTCCACTTTGCTAGTCTACCAAAGGAAACAATCTTTGATAACACACTTCGGATAAGCTGATATGTCAAAACTGCAATATGATATCCCTAAAAATAGTGTCTTAATTTCCGCCAGGCGACTAGCAGAGCTAATACGAACTTCTCTAGATCTGTATATCGGGACTCCGCTCCCTACTATTTCCTGCTCACATAATATATCGGTCAATGTTCCTTATCGCTAAGTCTTACTAGGGCGGCACTCACTGCCTCTTTCGTTACTGCCAATATAAACCCAACGGTTCCCCAGGTGATGGAGGGGACATAAACGGTTGTTTACTCAGATAGTCTTTCAAACTCTCAAAAGCCCTGCTACATTCGTCGTCCCAATACAAAAGATTCGTCATACGCAAAACCTTAAAAAATGCCAAACTTCTCTCCGCGGATCGCGAAATGAAGCGATTCAATGAGATTAATCTCCCAATTAACCTTTGAACTTCCCTAACAGTCGTCGGAGAGGTCATTTCTTGGATAGCCGTTATCTTGTCAGGATTCATCTCAATTCCTCTTTTAGACACCATAAAGCCAAGGAACTTGCCTCTTTTCACACAAAACGCACACTTAAGCGTATTCAATTTCATCATGTATTTCCTCAGTATACCAAAACAATTATTCAAATATTGGATATGGTTATTCCCATGTCTACACTTTATCAATATATTGTCGATATAAACCTCCAAAGACATTCCAATCATATCTTTGATTATCAAATTCATTAAACGTTGATAGGTGGCCCCAGCAATTTTCAACCCAAATGGCATAACTTTATAGCAAAAAATGCCTTTATTTTTCATAAATGAAGTAAACAACTTGTCCTCGCAATGCATAAAAATTTGATTATATCCTTTAAAGGCATCTATCATACTGAGGAATTCAAAGCCACAGGTTGCATCCACCATCATATCAATAGCCGGTAGTGGATATGGATCCTTTGGGCATGGTTTATTCAAATCCGTAAAATCAATGCAAACTCTCCACTTATTGTTCGACTTTGGGACCACCACTGGATTCGCGACCCAATCCGGGTATCTAACAGGCTTTATGAATCCTGCCTGCAACAAACTTTTCACCTCCTCATCAATTGCCCTCTCTTTCTCAGAGGAAAACATCCTCTTCTTCTGATGAACTGGTCGCACATATGGGTTAACATTGAGTCTATGAGAACAAACTTGGGGATCAACCCCCACATAATCCTGATAAGACAAAGCAAAAACATCTACGTTACTTTGCAAAAAAGAAATTACTTCCTTCTCAAACTCTGGTGACGACTTAGAACCGATTGTCACTGTCTTTTCCTGGTCACCGGGGAATAAAGGCATTGTCTTGATTCTCAGAGGTTCCATCTTCATATCATTCTCCTTAAACATCCTAGGAGACGGTCCGTCAATTGCATCAATAATTTATTCGGACGAGAATTCCATCATACATACGGGTATCTTTGCTTATGAATTCCATCATACATACATACCACTTATGCACATTACATTATAACAGGAGCGGGTCAGCTCTTGGTCTCCTTTCATCTTCGCAACACCTGACGGTGTTGGAAACTTCATCATCAAATGTGGTTGAGATATCACAGCTCCAAATAGGTTCAAACAACTTCTCCCAAGAATTGCATTATAGGGGAGTATAGGGAGGTCCACCACCACAAATTCCACCATCAAAGTCCTTGATATTTCGGGATCGCCCAAAGTTACCGGCAGAAAAATAGATCCCTCAGCAGCAACAACTCTATTGTTAAAACCAACTTATTTTGTAAGTACGGGCTAGAGCTGGGTGGTTCCATTCAATGCAATCTGCTCAATGGCTGCAAGAGTCAATATATTGGTAGCAGCTTCGGTATCCACCAATACTCGAGAAACACGATGATTTGCAATAATAGGGGAGACAAGCAATGTATCGTCTTGTGGGGAGAAAACCCCGGATAAATCCTCAGGTCCAAAAGATATTGTCATTTTGTCCAAATCGGTTAACTGGACCATGTTAACTTCCATAAAGTGCCCCTTCTGGTGTAATGCCTGATAAGAACGTTTGCGGGCACGGTTTGAATCACCGACACTTCTTCCCCCGGCGATAATCATAATGTTGGGGCCTAGATTACCCCATCTCGGTTGAGCATTCTCAACATTCAAAATCGGTTGGCTCGGGTTGGGGCCAGCAGGAGGAGGAGGTAGTGCTTGCTGGTTTGCGGGATATGCTGTGTAAGCTTCGTATCTGTACCCTTGCTGATTTCTTTGCGGCTGATTTCTTCCGCGACCACGATAGTGGTTTTCTCTACTTCCGTCTCTCTGATTCTGTCTACCACCATTAAAAAATTCCCTCTGGCCACCTCCTTGACGCTGGCCATGCTGACCTCCTTACCCACGTCCTCTCGTGTTTGGCCGTGGCGCATCAGTTTTCGAGGGTTTAGATATTGTCCCCAATGGGAAGCTTATGTCAATCTTCCCCAACTTAGATTCTGGCAGAGCCTCCACAGTACTGATCACTTCATCAAGCTGACCCAATTCTAGCAACCTTTCCATCTCAGACAATAATTCATGACAATCATTTGTTGCATGTCCAAAACTCCAATGAAAACGACAAAATGCTTGAGACTCGTAAGTCCCCGGCGTTGGTTCTTGCAAGGGAGGGGGATAACGAAGAGATCCACCCTTATTTTGCTCGATAATGGCAAAAATTTGTTCATAATTGTACGAAGGAAACACTCTCAACTTAGGTTTTGCATGCGGGACAATCTTGTCCAGCCCACGATTTGCAACAATATTGTGGGACCCATACGCCCGTACCTCGATCACTCCGTGATCCCGAAAGCCTTCATCTTCTGGGATGTATTGCGTACATCTCAAAGCCAAATTCTCCGTACATTCCAGGGGATCCCTATTCAAAGAGTTACATAACGGGTGTCCAGCCAGAATAAGCTGGAGCACCCCAACCTTCTCACTTATAGTAATCCGAGTTATCTTCCTACACTCGGCTTCAAAACGGATAATAAAACCCAACAATCTTTCCGAAAAGTCATACCGCAACGCGGTCAAAGATTTAATAGAATTTATTGGCACATTGAAAGGCGTGAAAGCAGAATAAAATTGATCCATAAAGTCCTGATACGAAACAATCGAACGCCTCAGTAAACGATTAAACAATCGGAGGGCTGATTCCTTAAGAGAAGCGGCAAAAATGAAGCACATGGCCGTATCACTGAAATTCATCAAACTCACATGGATCTCCAAGTTCGATGTATGAGCATGTGGGCAGTTGACGCACGATACTGTGGAAGATCCTTTGGCATTTCAATAAATTCGGATAGAGTGGCTGCGATAATGGCCATGCAAAATGGCGATAGAGCGTTAGACGTGTTCCACGGACTTTGCAAAACTTCCATCGACGACAGAACTTTTCCTTGATTGCAAATAGGCTCACTAGCCCTCTCATTCTCAATATAATCTCCCTCATAAGCTGAGGTCTGATAAGTATCCCAGGTGTGCTCCCCGTACACCCGTCTTCTTTCCTGGCCAAGGGTCAGGTTGGCTTCCAACTGACTCATTCGAGCATCGTTCAGCTCGATATTTCCGCTTATCTCCTTGAATTCCAACTCAATTAACTCTCCATTCATTTGCAGAGCCTCACTCTGCACTCCGGTTGCTGTAGTATTTACTTGCGGTTGCACCGCGTGATCAACATCTTCTTCCACTAACTCAGCATCGTCCTCAGCCGGCTCAACCGGTTCTGGGGTGACATTATTTCTCCAAGCTCTTCTGCGAGCCTCAACTTCCTCTAATTGAGCAATCAAAAAATGCCTTTGCTCTTCTAAATCATCATCAATTTGATATGCGGATCTAGACCGCACTGGTGGTGAAAGTCGGGTGTTATTACGTACACCGACTCCACCAAATCTCCCATAATCGCAGCATCTTGACAAGCATCGAGGTGGAGGAGGATAAAGTGCATGTGCCTTCCCAAATGAACACCCGCTACGGGAAGGTCGAAAGGTGAAGTTCCGTACTAGAGGTTCACTGGGACTGATGGTTGAGTCCCCGGTAAAATAACGTCTTCATTGTTGACCGGAGGGTCAATCTCTACCTCGATGTTTTTATCAACATCATTATCGTCGTCAGAATTCCTTAATACCATGGAAAAAATAGAAATCCAAACTCAGCAGTAGGCTCTGAAATCCAAACTCAGTAATGAACTCTGAAATCCAAACTCAGCAGTAAGCTCTCAATGGGATAAAATCTCGAGGTCCCCACGGACGGCGCCCAACTGATCTCATCTAAAAAAATTCTAGAGTGTTTAGTTATGATCAGTGGATTTATTATATAACTATATGTTCAATTGTTGTGGGGATACAAGCGATATACGAGGTTGGGCCCACAATGTGTGGGCTTACGTCCTCGGGAGAGCGAAACTCTACCATGGTTTTCGCTATGATATTCAATGAATACAAGTACAATGATGTGGTAACAATAATCCACATGAAAACGGCTCTAGAATCGATAGAAAACACTCCGTTACTCCCGAAAGGGGGTGCAGTCGCGAGTTGTGGTCAACAACTCGCGAATCAGCAAGGCGAAAACTCGCTAGTGCAAGTCACAGAGCAATAACTCGCGAGTTAGTGAGGAACAACATCAAGTAGCGACTCAGGCAGAAGAGCAAGCAACAAGTCGCGACTACAGGCAATCGATTGCGACTCAGTAGAAAAACAAGCATCAAGTCGCGACTCAAGAAATAAGCAATAAGTTGCAGGTGCAGGGATGGCAACTCGCGACTGGCAGGGTGCAGAAAGGTAACACTTTGTCTTGGGACGCGTGATAAGAGTGTGAACACCTTCCAAATGCACTGAGACTTGTATTTATAGAGAAATCTAGCCCAACCTCACTTACTTAAGCCCATGAGCCCAATTTTACTTCACTTAGCCAAAAATATTTAAATAACCTCTAATTATATTGTAATAAATACCATATCGCTTGAAGTTTCGGGAATCCATCCCAGTCAAGAGTTTAGTCGGAAATGCGATTAGAAAATACCGGAAAACCTCGTATATTAGTTCTTTGCCTCCAAACATTGAATACGTAGCCAGGTAACATCATTGCACCCGACCGATGTGCTCCCAGATGGCAAATTACGAAAATTCCCATAGCCCCGTCCGGGGCCGAAATAACCCAAAACATCTCAAAACACTTACAGAAGCCTTATATTGGGTCCAGCATGCCTGAATTATGAGAATACCCCCGAAAACGTCTGGCGATAGACATATAAAAATACGAAAAATACCACATAGCCACGTCGGACGAGCCCCCGGGTAAGGATAAATACAAGAAAATACCCCCGGGTAATATCACATGATAATTCCATTTTCGAACATATATTTTGTAAATACAATATGTATTCGTGATCTTAGTCTTTATTTCGTTTGATTTCACTTGATTTTATCGAAATAACAATGTGATTTGTATGGTTATTATTTGGCTAAATTTTCACATAGCTCCACATGATCAAGGTGTTATGAGATTGCTTTCGATTAAAAATTGAATTAATGTTCTTACAACATAAATACGTGTTGTTCGAGCAAAGAATAACTTGGTTATAAAATGATTCATGTGATTAAACAATGCTTAAAATGCTTATGACATGAATTCACATTGTTATGACTTGCATAATCATTTCGTTTTCGAACATACTTATTTTGTAAATACAACATGTATTCGTGAGGTTAGCCTTTTTTTCGTTTGATTACACTTGATTTTATCGAAATAACAATGCGATTTGTATGGTTATTATTTGTCTTAATGTTCACATAGTTCCACATGTTCAAGGTTTGATGTGTTTGCTTTCTATTAAAACAAGAATTAATGTTCTTACAACATGAATACGTGTTGTTCGATCGAAGATTAACTTGGTTATAAAATGATTCATGTGATTAAATTATTGTTTAAATGCTTATGACATTAAATCATATTGTTATTACTTGCAAGATAATTCTTTTTGAAGCATACGTATTGTGTAAATAAAACATGTATTCGTGATGTTCGCATTTATTTCTGATATTACCCATGGGTATTTTTGGTATTACGACACCCAGGGAGCTCGTCTGGCGTGGCTAAGTGGTCTTTTTGGTATTCTTATCTTTTTATTTGTATTCTCGTATATTTATGTCGCGTCATATCTTTATGGAGTATTCTTGTAATTCGGTCCTCTCCGGGCCGGCCTACATGCGCGCATTTAAATGGCATTTCTATCATTCTCGGACAAATTCAGTCCCGTATGGGGGTCAAAGGTATTTTCGTAATTTATCACCCGAGGGCGTGCCGGTAAGTATTGACGATAGCGTGGGCGGTATGTTCGATATCTGGAGGCAAGGAATTATTATACCAAGTTTCCCTGTATTATCTCACCGACCTTTCAGGCTAATTCTCGTTCTGGATGCATTTCTGAAGTTCCAACCGGTATGGCATTTATTCCAATTTAATTAAATATTATTTCAGTACTTTTGGTTGAATCAAGTGGAGTTGCGCTCGTGGGCCTGAACTTCATTAATTGAGCTGGATTTCTCTATAAATATGATCCTCAGGGCATTGAAAGAGGATTCAAACTCTTTTTGTATTTCCCAAGGCAAGGCTCTCGCTCGAACTTGTGACGGTATCCGCGAGATTTCATTTTTAAGCCTCAACCCACGACTTTTCGCTCAAGAAGTCGCGAGTAGCGACTTTGTGTCCCAAAAGTCACGTTCACCTGGTTACATAGTTTCATACCTGGTCACGAAGAATTGGCTTTGAAATGTACGTAGTACATCCGGGAGGATGAAGGCTTGTTTGATCACAGAGTGATCGAAATGCAAACTTATGGTCCCACAACATAGTTGCAAGCCGTGTGCCGGATTAGAACGTCGGATAGTCAAGACCTAAACTAAGAACGTATGCAGCGTTCAATTTTGAGCAGATCTTTGCTATTATTGAACAAAAGAAGGGTGGATCTCTTTGCTATCCCCCTCCACTGCAATAACCAAGGTCGGGGACTTATAAATCCCAAGTATTTTGTGTTTTTCATCGGAGTTTTGGACATGCAACTAATTATTCTCGAGAATTGATGCATGAAGTTGAGAGGTTGTTAGAATTGGGTCAGCTAGGTGAGTTGATTAGCATTGTGGAAGCGCTGCCGGATGCTAACTCAGGAAAGATTGATATGAGTGCCCAGTTGGGGACAGCAGCTAAACTCCTAAGGTAGACCCACCACGACCTAACAGGAGAGGCCGTGGGCATGGATGACACCGTGGCCATCATCAATGGGGTGGCCGGCATAATGATAGAGATGGAAGAAGCGAGAATAATAATCGTCGTCAAGGTAGGATTCAGCAACATAGAAATCAACAAGGATATCGGCAGGAAGGTTATCAACCTGCCCAAGCAAATCAGCAACCACCTCCTCCTCCTCTTGCTGGCCCGAACCCGGATCAACCTATTTTAAACATCGAGGAAGCTCAACCAAGATAGGGTAACCTAGGCCCCAATATCATGACAATCACAGGAGGAAGGAGCGTGGGAGATTCAAGTCAAGCTCGTAAGCGATCCTATCGAGAGTTGGAATAGAAAAATCGCTTCAAGAAAGATAATTTGGTCAAGTTATCTGACTTGGAAAAGATGGCTATTTCCTTCGGACCTGAGGATTTATCTGGAGTTTTTTCTCCACAGGACGACGCTGTTGTCATATTTCCTGCTATTGCAAATCATCCTGTTTCCCGAGTGTTGGTTGACTCCAGAGCTGAAACTAATATCTTGACTCTTATAGCCTTCGAACAAATTTCTTTGAAAGGAACCACCAAACTCCAGCCTGTGCAAACAAAAATGGTTGGTTTTAACAATAGTGTTGTTGCTGCTGAGGGATCTATTTTTCTGCTAGTCACATTGGGAGATAAAGAAATATCGAGGACTTTGCTAGTGGAATTCGTAGTCGTAGATCTCCCTATACTCCCTTATAATGCGATCCCCGAGAGGAGTTCTTTGAATTTATTTGGGGTTGTGGTTTATCAACCACATTTGATAATGAAATTCCCCACACCTTCGGGCGTTGGAAAGATGAAAGGAGATTAGGAATTGGTGCATTCTTGCAATAACATAATGTGCAGGAGTAGTATGGATGGGTCGAAAGCAAAGAAACTTGTTTGTATTGTGGAAGTCTTATTCGAAGAAATTATTGATTCAGCTGACACATCATACCATAGGATATATGAAGAAAACGAAATGAAGATGTAACCCTTAGGCATTAAGACAGTGCATTTATTCTCTGATTACTCAGAAAAGACAGTGATAATCGGTACTAACATGACGCCAGAGTTTGAAAAGGAGGTAATTTCTTTTTTACGAAATAATATAGATATTTTTGCTTGGTCTTATCAGGATTATGTGGGGTTAGACCCCCAAGTTTGTTCTCATAGACTCAATGTTAACCCGTATGTGCGACCAGTTCATTAGAAAAAGAGGAAGTTTTCCCCTTAGAAAGAAAGAGCCGTCGATGAGGAAGTGTAAAGTTTGTTGCATGCAACATTCATAGAGCATGTCAAATACACGGATTGGGTCGCGAATGTAGTTGTGGTCCCAAAGTGGAATAATAGCTGGAGAGTTTGCTATGATTTTACCGATTTGAATAATGCATACACGAATGATCTGTATCCACTATTGGCCATTGATATGATGGTGGATGCGGCGTGTGGCTTTGAATTTCTTAGTATGTTAGACGCATTTACGGGTTATAACCAAATTTTCATGCATTATGAAGACAAGTTGTTTACTTCTTTTATGACCAATAAATGTATCTTTTGCTATAGAGTTATGCCATTTGGTTTTAAAAATGCTGGGGCCACCTATCAACGTTTTATGAATTTGATATTCAAGGATATGATTGGTAAATATTTGGAAGTTTATATTGATGACATATTGATAAAAAGCCGACACGGGAATAACAACATCCAGTATCTGAATGACTATTTTAGTATATTGAGGAAATATCGAATGAAATTGAATCCACTAAAGTGTGCTTTTTGTGTAAAAGGGGGAAAATTCCTTGGTTTTATGGTATCAGAAAAGGGAATCGAGATGAATCCTGATAAGATAACATCCATACAGGAAATGACTCCTCCGACAACTGTTAGAGAAGTCCAAAGATTAACAGGTTGATTAGCATCATTGAATCGTTTTATTTCAAGATCTGCATAGAGAAGTTTACCATTTTTCCGAGTATTGGTAAGACAAATCTATTGTACTGGGATGATGAATGCAGTATGGCCTTCGAGAGTCTGAAAGATTATTTGAGTAAACCACCGTTTATGTCTCCCCCATCCCCTGGGGAACCATTGCGTTTGTATTTAGTGATATCTAAAGAGGCAGTGAGCGTCGCCTTAGTAAGGCTTAGCGACAAAGAGCATTGACCTCTATACAAGGAGCGGAATCCCGCTATACAGATTTAGAGAAGTTTGTGATAGCCTTAATAGTCACCTCCCGGAAGCTAAGGCATTACTTCCAGGGTCACCATATTGTTGTTTTGACATATACACCTATCAGAAGTGTACTATCAAAAATCGATGCCTTTGGCAGGCTAGCGAAGTGGAATATCGAGTTGGGGCAGTATGAGATAGAATATATCTCGAGACGAGCTTTAAAGGCCCAGGTTTTAGTGACTTAATCGTGGAAATGACACGATCAGAAGAGTAGGGTAATGAGGAGTATTGGGATGCATTTGACAATGGATCAGTTTCTACAGGGCGAGCTGGCCTTAGCATCTACTTTAAAGAAAGAAAGTCTGGTGAGGAGCATGAATATGCTGTTAAAAGATTGGAGGACCCTATCTCCGATACTTGACACAGTACATGCAAAAGTCGTCAGGGAAGTAGTTCATGTTGGGGACTGTAGTGACCACTCGGCAGGGTGATCTATGGCAATGAAAGTTAAGAGGGCCGGGTATTTTTGGCCAATAATAGTAAAAGATTGTGTGAACTTTGTTCGGACTTGTTCCGCTTGCCAGTTCAACTTGAACGTGCATCATGTGCCGAGAGCTAATATGAAACCCTTACAAACAACATGTCCTTTTGATACTTGCGGCATCCATATCTTAGGCCCATTTCCGACTGCACCAAGCCAAAAGAAATTATGTATTATGGTTGTGGAACATTTCTCTAAGTGGATAGAAGTTGAGGCTGTGTCCCAAGTCTGGGAGAAGGAAGTTATTTGTTTCCTTTGGTGATTTATCATATGTCGATTCGGAATCCCTAGAATTTTGGTATTAGATAACGGAACACAATTCTCTGGTAAACGGGTGAACGAATGGTGCGAGTGATATGGTATTCAGCAATGGTTTACATCCGTGGCACATCCAGAAACCAACGGCTTATAGAGGTTATTAATCGTATTATCTTGCAACAACTAAAAACAAGGATAGATGAATATAAAGCCTCATGGATAGATTAGTTGCATAATGTGATGTAGGTATATCGAACGTCACCAAGGTCTACCACCGGATTTAACCCGTTTTCTTTGGTATATGGCTCTAAGGCTGTTTCTCCGGTAGAGGTGACTATTTTATCCGAGAGAGTCATTGCTTACGATGAAGTATTGAATGAGGATATGCGAAAGTTGGATCATCATTTTGTTGACGATCTCAGGGACAGAGCTGCTATACGAATGGATGTTTGTAAAAATCGGATGGCTAAAAAGCACGATAAAGACGTCCGTCCTATGTTGTTAAATGTTGGGGACTTAATTCTAAAGAAAGTGGAAGTTTCGAGGCATGTTGGTAAGCTAGATCGAAAGGGAGAAGGTCCGTATAGAGTGACGGTGGTGGTAAGATAAGGAACGTATAGGATTGCCAATATGAGAGGAGAGGAGCTGCCACAGACTTGACATATTTCCAATTTGCGCAATTATGATATATAGACGTGACTCATCGATCTTTTTAAATTAAAATTTCCCCTCTTATTTTTATGGTCATATTCTAATTCTTTGAGTATCTTTTTTTGAAGACATGAATTCAATCGACTATGGGATTGATAAGATAGATAGGAGTTGGTCCATTGTGTTTTAGTATGATGGAGGATGGAATAAAAGAATAAGTTAGATTAGAAATGCAATGTACCGCCTATCTTATTGTAGATCATTTTAAAACTCGTAAATTTAGATACTGTGACAAAATACTTTGAACATTATGAGTCTTCCTGTCCGCGGTAGATTCGTCTGTACATACAAACGTTTGGAATATGTCAAGGGGCCCGATTTATTATGAGATAGCCGGTATAGTACCGAGCATGTTTCCGTGGCAAAACAGGGTGCAAGATTATGCCCGACTCCTCCATGACATGCCTGCGAAGGTCGCGCTCTCGTTGGAGGCTGGTCCATTTCCGCAGTTGCCCCGCATGCAAGTATATACCTGCTGCAAGAGTATGATGGCCCCGGGTGCAAGTGTATACCGGCGGCGAGAGTGCGATGGCCCCGTGTGGAAGTATATACCGGTGGCTAGAGTGTGATGGCCCCGGGTGCAAGTATATACCGGCGGCGAGAGTTTGATGGCCCCAGGTGCAAGTTTATACCTACGACGTTAGTCTGATGGCCCTGGGTTCAAGTATGTACCGGTGGCGAGAGTGTGATGGACCTGGGTGCAAGTATATACCGACGCCGAGAGTGTGATGGCCCTGGGAGCAAGTATATACTGGCTGCGAGAGTGTGATGATCCCGGGTGCAAATATATACCGGCGCCGAGAGTGTGATTAGCCCGGGTACAAGTATATACCGGTGGCGAAAGTGTGTTGATGAAAGTAGAATAATCTCGAGTTCAAATAACTACTCATTTAAAAGGCATGTTCGCCAAAATCCATTTTTTCGAAGGATAATATATTTTCGACTGTTATTGAAATAGCCTAGGGTCAAACCCCGCTACACATGAGTGCATTTATGGTTTTTACTTGAGGAAACAATCCGGATGGCCGAACGATTGCCTTACGATCATTCTCACAAACAAATATTATGATTAGTGGGGACTCTTAGGCATACTTAGAGCTACCGAAAAGTATTATTTGCATTATTACCGAACATCCTTACTCGTATCGTGGAATATCTTGGACTTGAGCAGTGTCGAAGGATAATTTATCTTTGATCGGCAAATTATGTGGAAAGTTAATATTTCAGAGGCTAGTTTCTCAATTTGGAGTATTCGGAGTTGTATTTTATCAAAGTGTGATGAGAAGTTAAAAAGGAAACAAAGAAAATTTTTATACAAAACGGGGGAGAGAGATTACAAAAGTGAAGAAACTATATTAAGAAGTTTATTTCTTCTTCTTCTTGGAGATCGAACCCTCACCGGTTTCACTGGGGCGCTTCTTTATTATTTTGATTGTCGGAGGAGATGTATCAAACATGTCATTGAGAAATTCCGCATCAGTTAATTTTCTCGAAACGAAGTCCGCCATCTCCGTCTCATGGCGTTCGGGAGCCTCTGTCACACTCGCATGAATATATATTAGAGGGTCGTGTTGACACATCACTTCCTCATTTTTTGAAGATCCGCCATGAGGGGAGCCATCGGCTCAGGGAATAGTGAAGCTAATCTTTGGAAGGCTTCCGCTGGTGGGCCTTCTTCAGTTTCAAACTCCTCCGAGTATAATTGTCAGTGCAAATCCTCCTCCAGGTTGAACTGGAGCCCCCTGAACGGATCTTGTGAGCAGTCTAACTTCTCTGCCGCAAATACAGGCTCATAATTTCCAGAGAGGCCGGGATCTAACCTCTCTTTCTCATCGGGTGATAGGGATATGCCCAAAATCCTTTGTGCCTGGATACTTCCTCTAAAAAAATATAGACCGGATGATTTTGGGTCTGCTATGGCCGCCAAATTATGAAAATTCGGGGAATGTGCTATGAATTCCCAAATCAACTTCCTAAAGCAATCGTTCAGCTAGCGCGGAAATCTAGCAGTTCGATCCCTGAGACCATCTACGGTAGACTGGAGGGATTCATTCTTCAATTTCAGTTCTTTAACTTCCTCCGTGGCCTTCCTAAGAGCTTTTCTATCAACTTCATTAGCATCCTTGGCCTTCTTTAGCTTCTACTCAGTCTCAGCTTTAACTTCCCTCAGTTTGTCCTATGCATATTTTTTGTTCACCTTGAGGGTTTTTATGGATTGCTCGAGAGCATGTCTCTTCACGATATGGTAGGCTTCACACTCCTTTAATTCGCTGCGATGAGCTCGGGTTAAAGCTTCGATCGCTTTGTTGTGTTCTTCCCGGAGTGCTGCCATTTCCTGAGGGTGTTTTTCCCGCTGATTTTGAATTAACTTTTATGTGGCTTTTTTTCGTTTGCTCCCTGATTATATCTGGGCAGTCGGGCTCTGATTGCCTAAGCATGCAGTATTCCACGACTGCAGCTGCTGTACCTAGCTCCACAAGAGTCCGCTCCATCTGAAAGGAAAACAAAGGTGATAAGGAGACAAATATAATAAATTAGGAGAGGGATGAGTATACAAGTAATACGTGGGAGCTATCAGCGTTATTTCAGACCTCTGACCCCATGCGGCATACTTTCGTAGCTTGACCCATCAACCGACTGAAGCCGGTGAAGACCATGTGATCGTCCCGACCACGAGGCGGCATCTCCGGATTTCGGTCAAAATACGTCAAGGCTGGCCAATTTGACACTCTATCACCTTTTGGGATCCGAACAGTAACTCCGTCTTTTGTTAATATGAGGCCGGCCTAACGTCCAATCTCGAGCCATTCGTTCACTGTAGGCTTCGGGATATCTCTTATGCGGAAGGTATCGAGGAACTCAGCGGTTAACCCACTCTTCTTAATTGGTTCCGCAATCTCCAAAACGGTGTGGACCTCCACCGGTCTCTTCCCCTTATCCGGTCGAGCGTCTTGGTTTATTTCGCCCTCCGGACCAGTCTCCTGCAAAACCTCCTCCACCACCGGGTCTATCGGTTGACCCCCGCTGATTTCTCCTTCTTCATCATCCCTGATCATATCGACTAATGTCCCAGCAAAATCATACATCCCCTAGTCAAGGGTAACTTCTCCGTTGGTGAGCTCTAATCGCCGAGACACGTTAGTCAAATAGTCAGTATATAGGGGAATCTCCGCAGCCGGGGCATTTTCTACTTGCTCCAAGGGCTCTGTAGCCGATCCGAAGTTCCCATTATCATTAGAGGTTGCGGAGGGGTCGTAACCCTGGCCTCATCAGTCGGTGGCACTATGTCTTGTAAAATGAAAGTCAATTCAGCCACCGTAGTTTCGGTTCCTAGCCCTGGTGCCATTTCAAAAATTAATTTGTCGTTGTCTGAGACCAGCGCACGAAGCGACCTTAACCTGTCTCCAAATCTCGAGGAATCTTGAGCCGGAGCCATTATCCTATCTGCAAAACAAGCAAGTTGTATAATTTATCTATGATGAAGATTGTAAAGTAGGTCTACATTTATACGTAGTGGTTGTCTCACTCTACCGAGGAAAGTCTACCAAGAGGGCCAGACACGAATATAAGAGATAGATACCTAATAATTCCCTACTGAAATGAGGGGGAGCAGGGAGAAGCCTGAAGGCGACCAGGATCGTGACATAGAATAGCGTCTTCGGGGACCAATCAACACCATCAATCTAGTGCACGCGATAAGGATCCTCTCTAAAGTTTTAGGAGTAAAGGATCGCGGGACAGGAAAGTGAGACTCCGGAAAGAAAGGTTCCCCATCAATTGGAAACTGCCAAGGAAGGCTAAGTGCGGACAACCTATTGGAAGCCACACAAGTGACTAAAAAGAAATGCCTCTTCCAGTCATGTTTCGATTGGGGATTTGATAATGGAAAATGGCTCTTTTGGTGCCTTAGATGAAAAAAGATACAACCTTGAGCCCCATAGTGGATAGCGGTACTGATTTGAAAAATTTTGAAGAAGCTGTCAACGGTCATCGAAATCTGATTTGTGTCCATATAAATGATAAAGGAAACCACCAAAGATATCGAATTTGTGTTCAATTGGAAGAGGTGGATATTTAAACGGGTTAGGAGTGTGGAAATGAACGGATGAAGCGGAAACGGATACCACATTCTAGGTACACAAGGTAGACGGCATGGGTGCCAACTGGTGGACGTAGAATCCGATCAGAGGGACCCGACTGGTATAGAACACAATCGGAAGGAAGTTGGTATTTTTCTATGATAGACATCCACTTCCGGGGGTGCATGCTATACGGCTGGTCAAAAGATTTTAAGGCTTTGATGGCAGAACTCTAAGGACCCATTGTATTCTCAAGATGTGTAATTCAATCGAAGAAATACAGATAAGGGCTCGTAATGGTAGACCGGAAAGCTGACAAACTCGAAATGGAACACCCCGAACTGGAAGAGGATTCCGAGGAATGAGATGGTGAGGCACCGGAAACTAAGGAATGAGCGGAGACGGGAGACATGGTGTTAAATTCTTTCCAACTTTTCCATATTTTTATTAAGTGTCTCGCGAGTTTTCTTACCAAAAGTCGCGAGAGGAATTGTGCAGACTATGTAGTCGCGATTTTCATTCGCGATTACAAGTCTGTCTGTTCGTCACTGTTCCGCCGATGTAGTCGCTAGTTTTCGTTCAAAGAGTCGCAGGTGGTACTTTGCTATGGAAGCAGTCGCGAGGTTTCAATTGAAATGTCGCGAGAGAGTGCTGAGTTTCCGCAAAATGGCTCTGTAACAGGGGGGAAACAGAGGTATTTATAGGGAACGAACCCGAACCAAATAATCTCGAGATTTTTGCCAGATCTCAGAATCTGATGTTCTTAGTGTCAAAACAATCGCGTTGACGAGGGGATCCAACCCTACTCATGGTTTTCCAAGAAGAATTTCTGAACGATTATCGACTTTCAGGACGAGCTAATATGATGTGGTTTTCGACTCAGAATCTGAATATGAAAACCAACGGACTATTGATATTACCCGGGGGTATTTTCGGAAATACGAAACCCAGGGAACTCGTCCGACTTGGCTAAGTAGTATTTTCAGTATTCTTATTTATTTATTAGTATTCTTGTATATTTATGTCGCGACATATCTTTATGCATTATTCTGGTAATTTCGACCTCCCCGGGTCAACATATGCGCATTTAAATGATATTTCTATCAGTTTTGGACAAATTCAATCACGTATGCGGGTCAAGCATATTTTCGTAATTTAGCACCCGCGGGCATGCCTGTAAGTATTGACGATAGTGTGGGCTGTAAGTTCGATATCTGGAGGCAAGGAATGATTATACGATGTTTCCCGGTATTATCTCACAACCCCTTCCGGATAATTCTCTAACGAGATGCATTTCCGAAGTTCTAGAGCGGTATGGCATTTATTACAGTTTAATTAAATTTTATTTCAACACTTTGGGTTGAATCAAGTGGAGTTGGGCTCCTGGGCCTGAAACTTTTTAATTGGGTTGGATTTCTCTATAAATATGAGCCCGCAGGGCACTTAAAGGAGATTCAGACATTTTTTGTATTTCCCAAGGCAAGCCTCTCGCTCGAACTTGTGACGGTATCTGCGAGATTTCATTTTGAATCCTCAACCCTCGACTTTTCGCTCTAGAAGTCGCGAATCACGACTTTGTCTCGAAAAAGTCGCGACACCTGGACTCACTCGCGAGTTTTCACGCAGTTCACCTGGTTACGCAGTTTCATATCTTATTTTGTCATGGCAGACCCGCGACTTTTCGCACATGTTGTCTCGCGAATTTTTGCTTGGCTAGGGGATCATCGAGTTTTTGTCGAGAATTCGCGACCAGCATCCCATTCGCGAGTTTTTGGCTGCTCCAGCATGACGGAGCATATTCGATCGTTTTTCGAGTCGTTTTCACCTGGATTATCATTATCGCTTGATTGTAATTGTACTTCTCGAATCTTATAGTGAAAACCAATGAAGAGCTTCACTCTCCCGAGGACGTAAGCTCACACAATGTGGGACCAACCCCGTATATCGCTTGTGTCCCCACAACAGTTGAACTCAAAATTATATAAGAAAATGACTCATCATAAATGAATACTTAAAATATTTTCAGACTAGATCAATTTCGTTTAATTACACTTGATTTTATCGAAATAACAATGTGATTTCTATGGTAATTATTTGTCTGAATTTTCAAATAGTTCCATATGTTCACGGTGTTACGAGTTCGCTTTCGATTAAAATTTGAATTAATTTTCTTACAACATAAATATGTGTTTTTCGAACATAGAATAACTTGGTTACAAAATTATTAATGTGATTAAACAATGGTTTAAATGCTTATGACATAAATTCACGTTGTTATGATTGCATTATCATTCCGTTTTCGAAAAAACTTATTTTGTAAATACAACATGTATTACTGAGGTTGGCCATTATTTCGTTTGATTACACTTGATTTTATCGAAAAAGAATGTTATTTGTATGCTTATTATTTGGCTCAATTTTAACATAGTTCCACATGTTCAAGGTGTTACGAGTTTGCTTTCAATTATAACTTGAATTAATGTTCTTACAACATGAATTTGTGTTGTTCGAACCAAGAATCACTTGGTTATAAAATTATTCATGTGGTTAAACTATGGTATAAATTCTTATGCAATCAATTCACTTTGATATACTAGAATGATTATTCCGTTTTCGAACATACTTATTTTGTAAATACAATATGTAGTTGTGATCTTAGCCTTTATTTCTATTGAAAACACTTGATTTTATCGAAATAACAATGTGATTTGTATGGTTATTATTTGTCTAAATTTTCACATAGTTCCACATGTTGAAGGTGTGATGAGTTTGCTCTCAATTAAAACTTGAATTAATGTTCTTACAGCATGAATATGTGTTGTTCGAACGAAGAATAACTTGGTTATAAAATGATTCATGTGATTAAACAATTATTAAAATGATTATGATATGAATTCACGTTGTTATGACTTAAATGATAATTCATTTTTCGAACAAACTTATTTTGTAAATACAACATTTTATGTGAGGTTAGCCATTATTTCGTTTGATTACACTTAATTTTATCGAAAAAACAATGTTATTTGTATTGTTATTATTTGGCTAAATTTTCACATAGTTCCACATGTTCAAGGTGTTATGAGTTTGCTTTCGATTAAAACATAAACTAATGTTCTTACAACATAAATACATGTTGTTCGAAAAAAGAATATCTTGGTTATAAAATGATTCATGTGATTAAACAATGTTTAAAATGCTTAAGACATGAATTCATGTTGTTATGACTCTTGCATAATCATTTTGCTTTCGAACATACTTATTTTGTAAATACAACATGTATTTGTAAGGTTAGCCTTTTTTTCGTTTGATTACACTTGATTTTATCGAAATAACAATGTGATTTGTATAGTTGTTATTTTTATCAATTTTCATATAGTTCCAATGTTCAATGTATGATGAGTTTTCTTTCGATTTAAACTTAAATAATGTTCTTAAAACATGAACATGTGTATTTCGAACCAAGAATAACTTGGTTATAAAATGATTCATGTGATTAAACAATGGTTTAAATGCTTATGACATGAAATTACGTTGTTATGACTTGTATGATCATTCCGTTTCCAACATATTTATTTTGTAAATACAACATGTATTTGTGATCTTATCCTTTATTTCTTTTGATTACACTTGATTTTATCGAAATAACAATGTGATATGTATGGTTATTATTTGTCGAAATTTTCACATAGTTCTACATGTTCAAGGTGTGATGAGTTTGCTTTCGATTAAAACTTGAATTAATGTTCTTGCAACATGAATATGTGTTGTTCGAACGAATAATAACTTGGTTATAAAATGATTTATGTGATTAAACTATGGTTTAAATTCTTATGACATGAGTTCACATTGTTATGACTTGCATTATCATTCCATTTTGGAACATACTTATTTTGTAAATTCAACATGTATTCGTGAGGTTAGCCTTTTTTGGTTCGATTATAATTGATTTTATCGAAATAACAATGTGATTTGCATGGTTATTATTTGTCTCATTTTTCACATAGTTCCACATTTTCAAGGTTTGATGAGTTTGCTTTCTATTAAAACTTGAATTAATGTTCTTACAACAAGATTATATGTTTATCGAACCAAGAATAACTTGGTTATAATATGATTCATGTGATTATACAATTATTTAAATGCTTATGACATGAATTCACGTTGTTATGACTTATATGATAATTGTGTTTTCGAACATAATTATTTTGTAAATACAACATGTTTTCGTGAGGTTAGCCATTATTTCTTTTGATTACACTTGATTTTATCAAACAAACAATGTGATTTGAATGTTTATTATTTGTCTCTATTTTCACATAGTTCCACACGTTCAAGGTGCGATGAGTTTGCTTTCGATTAAAACTTGAATTAATGTTCTTACAACATGAATATGTGTTGTTCGAACGAAGAATAACAAGGTTTTAAAAATGATTCATGTAATTAAACTATGGTTTAAATTCTTATGACATGAATTCACATTTTTATGACTTGAATTATCATTACGTTTTCGAACATACTTATTTTTTAAATACAACATGTATTCGTGAGGTTATCCTTTATTTCGTTTGATTACGCTTGATTTTATCGAAAAAAACAATGTGATTTGTATGGTTATTGTTTGGCTAACTTTTCACATTGTTCATCATGTTCAAGGTGTTATTAGTCTGATTTCGATTAAAACTTGAATTAATGTTCTTACAACATGAACACGTGTTGTTCGAACCAAGAATAACTTGGTTATAAAATGATTCATGTCGATTAAACTATGGTTTAAATGCTTATGACATCAATTCACTTTGTTATACTTGCATGATTATACCGTTTTCGAACATACTTATTTTGTAAATACAACATGTGTTCATGAGGTTAGCTTTTATTTCGTTTGATTACATTTGATTTATCGAAATAACAATGTTATTTGTATGTGATATTGCCCGGGAATATTTATGTAATTATGATACCCCCGGGTCTTGTGTGACGTGCCTAAATGGTATTTTCGATTTTCTATTACATTTATTGAGTAGTGTGATTTCGGGGGTAGTATGAGGATTCTAATAGCGTTTTGAGCAGTTTTGGATGATTTAGGTCGGAAATGATGCCACGGGTATTTTTGTAATTTGGCACTCGTAGAGCTCATTGGCGTGTCAATGCTATATTTTTGTCTATTTTCTAAGAATTATGAGATGAGGAACTAGTGAAGAGTATTCTAACGTATTTTTTCTACATTACGTGCTACTAGTGTTCGATCGTGGTGCCTTTTTGAAGTTCCGGGACGCTCTGACACTTATTGTTGTATAGTCGAATGTTTTCTAAGTAAGTTGGGCTAAATTGACTCAGACTGGGCTTTTGGCCAATAATTCGACCTATTGGGACAAGTTTCTCTATAAATACAAGACCTTAGGCTCCAAAAAAGGGGTTCTGACTCTGGAAACGCCTCCTAATGCAAGGTTTTATCTCGAACTTCCCGGGACTCGTGACATTTTGCATGCCTAGTATATTTATTTAGTTGCAAGTATTTTTCTTGCCATGATTGAACAGAAGAAATGAGCCCTTCTATTATAAGCACTCACACTGGGGACTCATGAGTCCCAAGTATTTTGTCCTTTTTTTATCACAGTTTCGGACAAGTTACTGTGATTGTCTAAAATCGGTGTCCGATGTTGATAGGTTTTTGGAGTACGATTAGCTTGATGAGTTGATAAGTACGGTGGAAGGAATGCCCGAGACCGAAGTGGGGGAAGTTGGCTTGAATATTTATCCCGAGAAAAAAGTGACGCTCCCCCGAGATCGATTTACCATAACCTGAGGCAATAAGTTGCGAGTACTGAGCATCACGCCCCAATATGTACTCAGTTGGTTCTGGATCATATAACGTGTAATAGAGCGAGATTAGTGATGTGGGTTTTCTAGTTTTCAGTTATCAATTGGGTTTTATGGTTATCCAATAGAAGAATACGCGATCGTGGAATATTAATCCTCTCTATGGACACCCGTCAATAAGCTATATAGCTATCATGTATGTTCCATACATTATATCAATGATTTATGTGGTTTAAGATTCAAGGCTCGGAGACTAGAAAGTTTAAGGCAACTTCTTGAATTATATATTGTTATAGATGCAATGCATGTCCAAGAATATGGAAAAGAGAATCTAAATATTGAGATATGGATGTGGAACAGTATGCCTTTTTCGGAATATACCACATCGACAATTATTATGGAAAAATACGAAGCTAGTGTGGAAGAGAAAGCATTCATGACTAAGCAAGTAATTATCGTGATAGAAGGAGAAACTTCAAATATGGGTAGTGAAGAAGTGGTTAAATTGACAAGATAGTCATCGATGAATAACCATGAAGCGTGTGAAGTTACCATAGAATCACAAATGAAACTCCGGCATGGAGTTGTGTTATTGAAAGACGGTCTCATCTCCACATCATTCAGAAAATCCGAGCATGTTTGTGGAATATTCGGATCACCTAGGTTTTCATTTGTGATTAATTGTTGCACATGAAATTGAACATGTCTTCATTGATAAGTGTTCCCTATTTGGATAATGTGGGTCTCCATTAACGAAAGCCATTGATGAGGATCGCAATCCTCTAAATTATAGTTGAAGATTTAGAATTAAAGTGAATTATTAAGCTTTAATGGCCAATATGAAATCTCTAATCGATGATCAAGTTGCTGATAACATGCAACCCATATTGAAGAGGGCGTCTAATTGTTTTTATTAATCATCTGAAATGGTATTCGTTCGGAATAGTCTTAATCTATCGTGAAGGATTCATTTGTTCGATTTACTTCACTATCCTGAATGGTTTTCATCTCGAATGGTATTCATCATGACGCTAAGCAACTGATTATTAACGGTTTGATCATCATGTATACCAATGGTGATTTATTGATCTTTTGAAATACCTCTATGAGGATATCAATCAGGGTTTGTACTTGAATTATTTAAAGAGATTCTAGAATTATGGTTGTTAGGTATTTAGAAGTATCAAACGCTATCATACTGTACTTATTGGGGTCAAATTATTGATAACAAAAGAGATCACATTTAAACTAATTTATTGATCTCCTGGAATGGTATTCGTCCAGAAATATATGGTTATGGAACATGCCTCCTTAACTAATCTACGACAATATTGATTTAATATTTGGAAATATACGGTTATGGAACACGTTGACCTTTTCTGCCTTTGAGCATATGTCATTGCAGGGTATAATTAAGCTCTAGTTAGTATACACAAAGTTGGTCGAAGTTTGAATAATAAGGTTGTTTTTTCTTGAAGGGTCTATTATTCTCCTAGTCACATTGGGATGTAAGAAAATGTTATCTTTTGTAGAGGTGCTTTAACTGTAATCGGAGCTATCATATCTTTACCCCACTTTGATGGTCGAGTTCCATACCTTCTCGGGAATAAAAAAGATGCAGGGAAATAAGGTGTCGTCAATTTATTTTTCTAGTATTATGTTCCGATGCGGTATGAAGCTGTCCAATGCTGAGTAATACGTTTATATGGTAGGGTTCTAATTAGAAAGAACGAGTTGATTAAGACGATGCGATTTTTGTGTTGGAATGATAAGGAAAATGATATAAAGAAAAAACCTCATATAATAAGGTAGTTTTAAAGAATGAAAATGAATTCCTTGAAAGAAGTGGATATTCTCCCATGATAATGAAATGACAATTATTGAATATGTGGAAAGTTTGTTGCAAGCAAGACTCGTCGAGCTCGTGAAATACGCATAACGGATCACGGACCTATTGGTGGCCACAAAGACGAACAATAGCGAGAGAGCTTGCATTGATTTCACCTAGTTGAGTGAAGCATGGTGAGAGAATCCTATCTACTACTGCCATGGAAATATTGCCTAATGGGCAGTTTTATAGTTTGCCAATTATACCTTTTTGTTGAAGAAAGCAAGTGCCAAGTACATACAACCGATGAAGTTAATATCTAAAGATGCGATACTGAAGAATATTTCGAAGTCAACATTGATGGCATATGAATAGAGAGGCGACATAGAAAGAATCATGTCCAATAATTGAGGGAATGATTCAGTATGCCGGGAAGGTATCGAATGAAATGGAGCCATCCTAAACGAGTGTTCTATGTGAAAGCAACGAATTTCCTTGGTCCGCTCAAATAAGTGAGAGAAATATAAATTGATAAGTTATCAATAAAAGATAGTTTGATATTCCTTCGCGCATCATCGGTTGGATTTTGAAAGTTGGAAAGATTATATGTGTAACGATTCGTTTATGTCTCCACTTCACCTCGAAAACCTATGGGTTTATATTATGTGCATTCTAAGAAGCCATAAGTGCTGCCTTAGTTGGGCACAAAAATGAGAAACAGTGGCCAATAATTATGTTAGTAAGAAAATACAAAAGGTCGAATTTCGATGTACCGACCTTAGTCCTATTTGCACAGGAGAACTAAGATCTTGTGAAAGCGAATCTCATGAAGGTGATGGTATGTGCAGAACCATCTATTGACAAGAAGAGACCGAGTAATTATTTCCTTTTAAATAAACATTAGCCTTTTATTCGTTTGAATACAATTGGATTTACCACATTAACAATGTGATTTGTTGTATGGTTATGATTTGTCTCATTTTTCACATAGTTCAACATGTTCAAGGTGTGACGAGTTTGTTTTCGATTACATCTAGAATTGATATTGTTGCAACATGAATATGTTTTGTTAGAACAAAGAAAAATTTGGTTATTCCTTGATTCATGTGGTTATTCTATGGTTAAAATGATTATGACATGAATTCATGATGTTATGACTTGAATCTTAATTCCGTAATTCGAACATACTTATTATGTAGAAACAACAAGGATTTTTAAAGTTAGCCTTATATTCGTTTGTTTACACTTTGATTTACCACATTACCAATGTAATTTGTTGTATGGTTATGATTTGTTTCATTTTTTACATAATTCCAAATTTTCATAGTGTGACGAGTCTTTTTTTTATCACAGCTTGAATTGGTATTGTTACAACATGAATAAGTGTTGTAAGAACAAAAAATCATTTGGTTATACCTTGATTCAAGTGGTTAAACTATGGTATGTATACTTATGAAATGAAATCAATTTTTTATGACATGCGTGTTAATTCCGTAATTCAAACATATTTATTACGTAGAAACAACATGGATTCGTGAGGTTATCCATTTATTCGTTTGTTTACACTAGGATTTACCGCATTAACAGTGTGATTTGTTGTATGGTAATGATTTTTTTCATTTTTTACATAGTTCCACATATTCAAGGTGTGACGAGTTTGTTTTCTATTACATCTTGAATTGATATTGTTACAACATGAATATGTGTTGTAAGAACAAAAAATAATTTAGTTATACATCGAATCATGTGGTTAAATTATGTTTTAAATGCTTGTAACATGAATTCATATTGTTATGACTTGCATGCTAATTCTGTATTTCAAACATATTTGTATGCTTACAAGATGGATTCGTGAGGTTTTCCTTTTATCTATATGCTTGCAATTGGATTTACCGCATTAACAATGTGATTTTTTGTATGGTTATGAGTTGTCTAATTTGTCACATAGTTCCACATGTTCAAGGTGTGACGAGTTTGTTATATATTACATCTAGAATTGATATTGTTACAACATGAATATGTGATGTTAGAACAAAGAATCATTTGGTTATACCTTGGGTCATGTGGTTAAACTATGATTTAAATTCTTATGACATGAATAAATGATGTTATGACTTGAATCTTAATTCTGTAGTTCGAACATACTTATTATGTAGAAACAACATGGATTTGAAAGGTTAGCCTTATATTCGTTTGTTTACACTTGGATTTACCGCATTAACAATGTGATTTGTTGTATGGTTATGATTTGTCTCATTTTTCACATAGTGCCGCTTGTTCAAAGTGTAAAGAGTTTGTTTTCGATTACAAATTGAATTGATATTGTTACAACATCAATATGCGTTGCTAGAACAAAAAATAATATGCTTAAACATTGATTGATGTTGTTAAACTACGGTTAAAATGTTTATGACATGAATTTTATTTGTAATGACTTGCATGTTAATTGCGTATTTCGAATATATTTATTACGTATAAAAAATTGATTCGTGAGATAAGTCATTTCTTCGTTTGTTTAAACTTGGATTTACACATTAACAATGTGATTTGTTGTATGGTTATGATTTGTCTCATTTTTCACATAGTTCCATATGTTCAAGGTGTGACGAGTTTGTTTTCTATTACATCTAGAATTGATATTGTTACAACACGAATATGTGTTGTTAGAACAAAGAATAATTTGGTTATACCTTGATACATGTGGTTATAGTATGTTTAAATGCTTATGATATGAATTCATGATGTTATGACTTGCATCTTAAATCTGTTTTTCAAACATACTTATTAGGTTGAAACAACATGGATTCGTGAGATTAGCCTTTTAATCGTTTGTTTACACTTGGATTTACCGTATTAACAATGTGATTTGTTGTATAGTTATGATTTGTCTCATTTTTCACGTAGTTCCCCTTGTTCATTGTGTGAAGAGTTTGTTTTTTATTACAAATTGAATTGATATTGTTACAACATGAATATGTGTTGCAAGAACAAAAGATAATTTGGTTATACATTGATTGATGTTGTTAAACTATGGTTTAATTGTATATGATATGAATTTAATTTGTTATGACTTGCCTGTTAATTGGGTATTTCGAACATATTTATTATGTAGAAACACCATGGATTTGTTAGATAAGCCATTTATTCGTTTGTTTACACTTGGATTTACATCATTAACAATGTAATTTGTTGTATGGTTATGATTTGTCTCATTTTTCACTTAGATCAACATGTTCAAGGTGTGACGAGGTTGTTTTTTTTTACATCTTGAATTTATATTGTTACAACATGAATATGTTTTGTTAGAACAAAGAATAGTATTGTTATACGTTAATTCATGTGGTTGTTATGGTTTAAATGTTTTTAACATGAATTCATGTTGTTATGACTTGCATCTTAAATTCATATTTGTAACATACTTATTATGTAGAAACAACATGGATTCGTGAGATTAACTTGTAATCGTTTGTTTACACTTGGATTTAATGCATTAACAATGTGATTTGTTGTATTGTTACGATTTGTCTAATTTTTCACATAGTTCCACATGTTCAAAGTGTGAAGAGTTTGTTTTCGATTACAAATTGAATGGATATTGTTACAACATGAATATGTGTTGTTGGAACAAAAAATAATTTGGTTATACATTGATTGATGTGGTTAAACTATTGTTCAAATGCTAATGACATGAATTTAATTTGTAATGACTTGATTGTTAATTGCGTATTTCGAACATATTTATTATGAAGAAACAACATGGATTCGTGAGATAAGCCATTTATTCATTTGTTTACACATGGATTTACAACATTAACAATGTGATTTGTTATATGGTTATGATTTGTCTCATTTTTCACATAGTTCCACATGTTCAAGGTGTGACGAGTTTGTTTTCGATTACATCTAGAATTGATATTCTTACAACACAAATATGTGTTGTTAGAACAAAGAATAATTTGGTTATACCTTGATTCATGTGGTTAAAGTATGGTTTAAATGCTTATGACATGAATTCATGATGTTATGACTTGCATCTTAATTCTGTAATTCGAACATACTTATTATGTAAAAACAACATGGATTTGTGAGGTTAGCCTTATATTCGTTTGTTTACACTTTGATTTACCGCATTACCAATGTGATTTGTTGTATGGTTATGATTTGATTCATTTTTCACATAAATCCACATGTTCAAGGTGTAACGAGTTTGTTTTTTATTACAGCATGAATAGGTATTGTTACAACATGAATATGTGTTGTAAGAACAAGAAATAATTTGGTTATACCTTGATTCAAGTGGTTAAACTATGGTATATATGCTTATGAAATGAATTCAATTTGTTATGACTTGCGTGTTAAATCCGTATTTGGAACATATTAATTATGTAGAAACAACATGGATTCATGAGGTTATCCATTTATTCGTTTATTTACACTAGGATTTACCGCATTAACAATGTGATTTGTTGTATGGTAATGATTTTTTTCATTTTTTACATAGTTCCACATGTTCAAGGTGTGACGAGTTTGTTTTCGATTACATCCTGAATTGATAATGTTACAACATGAATATGTGTTGTAAGAAAAAAAATAATTTGGTTATATATCAATTCATGTGGTTAAATTATTGTTTAAATTCTTATAACATGAATTCATATTGTTATGACTTGCATGCTAATTCCGTATTGCAAACATATTTATTATGTAGAAACAATATAGATTCGTGACGTTAGTCATTTATTCGTTTGTTTACACTTGGATTTACTGCATTAACAATTTTTGTTGTTGTATGGTTTTGATTTGTTTAATTCCGTATTTCGAACACATTTATTATATATAAACAATATGGATTCGTGAGGTTAGCCTTTTAATCGTTTGTTTACACTTAGATTTACTGCATTAACAATTTGATTTGTTGCATTGTTATGATTTGTCTAATTTTTCACATAGTTCCACTTGTTCAAAGTGTGGAGAGTTTGTTTTCGATTATAAATTGAGTCGATATTGTTACAACATGAAAATGTGTTGCTGGAACAAAAAATAATTTTGTTATACATTGAATGATGTGATTAAACTATGGTTTAAATGCTAATGATATGAATTTAATATGTAATGACTTGGGTGTTAATTGCGTATTTCGAACAAATTTATTATGTAAAAACAACATGGATTCGTGAGATAAGCCATTTATTCGTTTGATTACACTTGGATTTATAGCATTAGCAATGTGATTTGTTGTATGGTTATGATTTGTCTCATTTTTCACATAGTTCCACATGTTCAAGGTGTGATGAGTTTGTTTTCGATTTCATCTAGAATTGTTATTCTTACAACACGAATATGTGTTGTTAGAAGAAAGTTTAATTTGGTTATACCTTGATTCATGTGGTTAAAGTATGGTTTAAATGATTATGACATGAATTTATGATGTTATGACTTGCATCTTAATTCTGTAATTCGAACATACTTATTATGTAAAAACAACATGGATTTGTGAGGTTAGCCTTATATTCGTTTGTTTACACTTTGATTTACCGCATTACTAATGTGATTTGTTGTATGGTTATGATTGTTTCATTTTTCACATAATTCCACATGTTCAAGGTGTGACGAGTTTGTTTTTTTTTACAGCTTGAATTGGTATTTTTACAACATGAATATATGTTGTAAGAACAAAAAATAATTAGGTTATACCTTAATTCAAGTGGTCAAGCCATGGTATAAATGCATATGATATGAATTCATTTTGTTATGACTTGCGTTTGTTATAAAATGAATTCAAGTGGTCAAACCATGTTATACATTTCTTTTGTTATGAAATGAAATGAATTTAATTTGAATTCAAATAAAAAAATAATTAGGTTATAGCCTTTTAATCGTTTGTTTACACTTTTATTTACAGCATTAACAATGTGATTTGTTGTATGGTTATGATTTCTATCATTTTTCACATACTTCCACATGTTCAAGTAGTCACAAGTTTGTTTTCGATTACAGCTTGAATTGATATTGTTACAACATGAATATGTTCATTTTTTATGTTAAAGCACACATTTTTACAACTGTTCCAGAGATTTTTCGTGATTTTTTCTAGTTTTTCGGCAGTTTCGCACACTTTTCTCAATGGTTATTTTATTTTTTATACCTAACCTTACTTGCAGATGGCTCCTTCACTGAATGTTGACTCTGTTCGTGAGAAATTTTGTATTCCTGAAGAATACTAATGGGATACAGGCGAGCCTGGATCTGAGCCATTGCCTGATGATGGGCGATCGTTACTGAGCAACGCTGTTCCAGTAACGAGGTCTGCTCTGAAGAATGGGTTGTGGTTTCCCATCCACCCATTTGTCACTGAACTGCTGTGGGCCCTCGCGATGCCCATTTTTGCTCTGATGACAAGCATCTACTTGGTGATCATCGCTTAATCCACTACTGCGACGTTGCAAAGATCGCTCCGACCATCACCAACTTTCTGACGATCTACAAGGTGATGTGGTGATCGGAACCCATGTTTTTACCCAACGCAACCTATGGTACTTCTACAGTATAGGCAAAAACAACGATCTTGTCGAACGACCAAATTCACAACGCGACTGTTACAATTCATTTGTCTGGGTTGGAATTCAAGATAAGAACCTTGAATTCCATCTCAGAGTGTCGGATGCTACTGGTAAACATACGATCGACGGTGAAGAATCAACAATTTCCGCCAATCAGCTGAAGAACTTGCCAACCTTGATGGAAAGCTTCTAGAGAAAGATTGTCATGCCCTACTACAACTAATCCAATTTATTATCTTAATTTATTACACCTAATCTTCATAATACTAAGGCGTGATGTCGTGCCCTAAAAATCATAACACAATCCTCTACATAACACATGTAGATAATACTAATAATTCTTTCATACACAGCGGAAGTTAACCAAACTAAAGTTCTTACAAACTAAGCAACGAAAACTACTCCTTATCCCGATTCGATCTTGACAACGTCTATTGTACTATTCCTCTTCACTACCTGTTTAATAATTGTTCATTGAGTGGTCTTGAGAGTGATGATAAAAAAACAAGCAGTATAATAATGCAACATGTATCATCACATAAATATGAAACATAACACATATACATAAACATAAACATAATCATAATAACATAATCTGCAAACTTTTGCTCTTATCATGTTTAATTTACCAGCATAACAGTCCTGGCTCCAGCCTTACTCCTTGGCATAAGCATCACAAAGAATCAAGGAACATAAGTAATGAGTCGCCTAGTATCAGAAACGGATAGAAAGCGCTACCAATCCATCAACATTTACGACTTTCAGCCATACATCACTCCTTAGCATAATCTGAAACTGATGTGATCACATAACTGAAATTGATGATCTAGATCATAACATGACTAAATCCATGCTCATGACTTGTTGTCAGAGTTTTGCGTCCACAAACGCTCGAATTTTCACATAACATCACATAAAAATACATATTCTGAAATCTGAAAAACTGCACAACAGTCCGTCGACACTGAAAACCCATATGTTTTTAGGGCACAAATGACATCCAAATATCACGTCAAAATACACATTTGAAAGCTAATTAACTGTTATAAAAACAGATATGAGAAACCATTTTCAAAAGAGGTCTCTAAACATGCGAAAACAGACCACAAAAATTTAGCCCTATCTGCAGGGATAAAAATGTATTGATTCTATAAAACATAAAATATCTTACCGGTCTGATTTCGGTTTTCATAAAACATAAACGTCCACTGAAACTAGACATACAGAGGTTTCGAATCATGTAAAATCATAATCATACGACATCCCTGGAATTAACAGCAAAATTCGTAACATATAACAGTAACTTGAATGCATATGAAATCTATCCTACATGATTTTCACATTCATCCCACTCACCTTGGCTATCTTAATGATTTCACTCACCTATAACCTTCATAACTGACCTACACCCACTGTAAAATAATCCGTTGAACTAGAATCAACTTCTAAGAAACTTAAAACACAATTTTCTCAAACTTACAACCCAAAATTCTATTGTTGCTGCTGTTTTTCACGTTTCATGCCTCACGTTCGGCCCTTGCGTTCTGTATTTTGCATGAGTTTTGTGGATAAGAATGACATTTAGGATGCTAAAATACGTGGACTCTGTCTAGGCTTCTCCCAAATCCTCCAATAGCAACATGACACCCCAAAACAATGAATTAGGACTCTTTGGGTTGAGTTATATGGCGTCTAACTAATTTTTCAGAATTTCTAATACTCTCATGTGGTTACTTAATATTGTATTATATGTACAAGAATCCGGAATCTTACATTCTCCCCTCTATCTGAAAGTTTTGTCCCCAAAACTTACAAACTTCACTGAAGTATCAACTCTGGATAATATTTCTTAATTGGAGCTTCTATTTCCCAAGTCATCTCATATGGTCTATGATAGTTCCATTGCACTTTCACCATGGGTATTAGCTTATTTCTTAACTTGATTGTTTTCCGTTCTAAAATTTGTATAGGAGCTTCTTCATAAGCCAAATTTTCACCAATCTCAACTGTATTATCATGTAAACATTGATGATCACTTGATTCACAGCATTGACCATCATTCCCATCATTTCTCTCATTTCCTCTTGACTTACCCCTATATCATGTTCTTCAACATGTGTTTCATTTTCTGTGTTTTCATTTTTGTTTCTCGTGGTTTTACATCGAGGATTACTAGAAGACGACATTCTAAATTCATGTATAAACCATATAACAAATTAAGGTAAGACACACTTATGAACTACCTATTTTTATGTCCTAACACATTATTAGCTGCCAAGACCTTGTGTTATGGTTCAGAACCCATACCAACTCTGTCATGCCCTACTACAACTAATCAACTTTTATTATCTTAATTTATTACACCTAATATTCATAATACTAAGGCATGATGTCGTACCCTAAAAATCAGAACACAAGACTCTACATAACATATGTCGTTAATACTAATCATTCTTTAATACACAGCGGAAGCTAATTTACATCATCATATACTAATTTACTAGTCTATTTACAACATATAACCGAACCAAAGTTCTTATAAACTAAACTAGGAAAACTACTCCTTATCCCGATACGATCTTGGCAGCGTCTATTCTACTGTTCACCTTCACATCCTGTTTAACAATTTTTCATTGAGTGGTCCTGAGAGTGATGATAAAAAAAACAAACAATATAATAATGTAACATGTAACATCACATAAACATGAAAATAACACATATAAATAAGCATTAACATAATCACATAATCTGCAGACTGTTGCTCTTATCATATTAAATTTCCCAACATAACAGTTTTGACCCGTGCCTTAATCCTTGGCTTAAGCATCACCAAGAATCAAGGAACATAAGTAATGAGTCTCCAAGTATCAGAAAGGGCTACCAATCCATCAACATTTCCGAGTTTCAGTTATACATCACTCCTTAACATAATTTGAAACTGATGTGATCACATAACTGAAATTGATGATCTAGATCAGAACGTGACTAAATCCATGCTCCTGACATGTTGTCAGAGTTGTGCATCCACAAACTCTCGAATTTTCACATAACATCACATAAAACATACATATTTTGAAATCTGAAATATTGCACAACAATATGTCGACACTGAAAATCCATACGTTTTTTAGAGCTCCAATGACATCCAAAAATCACATAAAAATACTGATTTGAAATCTAATTAGCTGTTATAAAAACGGATAAGAGAAACCATTTCCAAAAGAGGTCTCTAAACATTCGAAAACATACCACAAACATGCTGCCCTATCTGCAGGGATAAAACTGTATTGATTCTGTAAAATGTAAAATAACATACCGGTCTGACTTCATTTTTCTTAAAAAATAAACGTAACTAGACATACAGAGGTTTCGAATCATGTAAAAATTTTAATCATACGACATCCTTGGAATTAACATCAAAATTTGTAACATATAACAATAACATGAATGCATATGAAATCGAACCTATATGATTCTCTCATTCATCCCACTCACCTTGGTTATCTTCCTGATTTCAGTCACCTATAATCTTCAGAACTGACCTACACCAGCTGTAAAAAAATCCTTAGAACTAGAATCAACTTCTAAGAAACTTATAACACAATTTTCTCCAACTTACAACCCAAAATCTGCTTATCTATTGTTGTTGCTGTTTTTCGCGTTTCGTGCTTGATGTTCGCCCCTTGCGTTCTGTATTTTGCGTGAGTTTTATGGATAAGAATGACAATTAGGATGCTAAAATTCGTGGCCTCTGTCTAGGCTTCTCCCAAATCCTCCAATAGCAACATGACACCCCAAAACAATGAATTAGGACTCCTTGGGTTGAGTTGTATGGCGTCTAACTAATTTTTCAGAATTTCTAATACTCTCATGTGGTTACTTAATATTGTATTATGTACAAGAATCCGGAATCTTACAAAGTTGATCGTCTCAGCTGGAAAATGTTATGTGCACAGGATAGTCATATCCGTTTGTACATAACAGGTCGATCGATGTACGATCACATCGGTGCACCATGGGTTCAACCTCCATCGAGAACTGCGAATGTAAGATTCACACTTACAGATTTACTCTTCCAATACGAACTTTGTTTCGTGTTTCAGCTTCGTCCTCTAAACTCTCTTTTGGGGGAAAATTGAAGAGATAACAAGACATGATTTCTAAAGGCCTGCAGAAAAAGGCAAAGATAATTGTCATCCGATCGTCAAACACATCTTCTTTTATGGTTATGTCTTATATTCTATTTTTTTTGCTTGCACGTCTCTTCAAAAAAGAGATCTCTATCGCCATCCTCGCCTTCACCATCCTCAGCAAAGATTGATGCAAAGAGGGGTGCTTATGAGGCTGTAGAAGCATCGCGATCCGCTGACGATGTGGAAGGGTCATCTCCAAACCCTTTGGCGATCGTCACCATTCAAATAGAACACCTCGGCGAAAGGGTAAACCAATTTTTTGAAGATCTAACACTCGAAAGTTGTTTTAGGATCGCCGTTTGGACTGCCGAACGCCGCTCACTCTTCAATGAATTCCTGCAGGTTGAGCAAGTCCAGCTGATCGACTACCCGAGGTAGTCTCCAATAAGGTCGCAAACAACCCTAATGACTGACCTTTCGCCTCCTCCAGTCCAAACTCAGATGTCGAACGAAGTTGCATCACCTTCTGAAGCGAGTTCATCATCTGGAGGCCAAAGTTTTCCCTCATGGTTTGCTGAGTTCCAAAGCAAAAACATGGGGAAAATATAATTCTTCCACCACTGGTCGGAAGCGAAGCCATGAAGCATTCTACCGTTCCAGTGGCTGTAGGGACGCTAGTCAGTACCCATATTGACCAGATGATGGCGGTCGGCACTTTGTCGACGACTGTCCCTACTTCACTTGGCAAAGCAGCGATCGCCCTTCGCGATGTACTTCAACAAAATAAATGTTTCATATCATGTTATTATCGATCATACTAACTTTCGATTGATGCAGATGTCGAAGGAATTGTTGTCTATGTATCATAAGATAACTTGTTCCTTGAAGGCGACCATACTTCTGCAGAAGAAACTTTCTGAAGCAAAAGATCAACTCGCTGAAGGAAGGAGTAAAGCTATAGAAGACGGAAATAAAGCCGCTTCTCTAGAGAGGGAGCTAGCCGAAGCAAGGCAGCAAATACAAGAACTCTCCCACATTCAGAAGGAAAACAGGACTTTGAGAAACAAAGTGGATGTAATCACGAAAGAGCTATCCCGTTCGGCCAAATATATCCAAACTGAAATAACGAAGAGAGCCGAAGCTGAAACCCAACGCGACCTCTTTGAAGTTAAGCTGGAGGCCAAACGTAAAAATGTCGATCTTGCCGCAAACACACTTAAATATGCCGAGGAGGAGTAGCGTCACGCTCTTACAGTTCAAAGAGATAAAGTTCAACATTTCATGAACTCCGCCAATGGCATTCTTCAAGAAATTACCAAGAAGTGCTCGGAATATGACGGTCGGATCTCTACTCTCCAGCAAGCGATCAACAAGGGTAAAGAAGACAAATCTTCACTTCTTGATCGGTTAGTCATCTCGCCAACAATCAAAAAACTGGCGATGGCCTACTCCCTCGTATTGGTCGTAGAGCAAAAGAATATAATAAAGCAGCAAATTGTCAACATCTTTGAGCTTAACACCAACTCCGAGGACTGGGAGATTGTCGATCCCCTTAATTTTGATGGGGACTTCAATCCTCGCTCAACAATTGAAGTAAACGATCCCGATCCAGAGTTTCATCCTCATGACGATCGGTTGGACGGTCTTGTTTTGGATAGCTTAGGAGCCTTGTCTTTTGACTCTTCATCCTCCTGAATGTAGTTTTGTAACTTGTACATTTTATGATATTCAGTTTTACCTTGCTTTAATAACGCTCCAATAATAATATCTTCGATTGACCTAACCATTTGCCTTAATAAACAATACATGAAACGTGGATCGCCATAATAAACTAACAACATGTCATTAAGTGTCATAGTTCATACCTGTCGACCAACCCATTCTTCCAGAATTTCAGAATATTGTCTAAGTGTCGTATATTTTGTCGATCGATCATTCAAACAACCATTATAACAGTCATACTATTAATCCATGAGGTGGTCTATAATAATGCAGTGGAAAATTTATTGATAGTAGCCCCTTGAATATATGTCTAGATTTTAGAACATATTTGCCACCGCTAATTCCCACTCGTTGAGACTATGTGTGTTGGCTATGTTCATCAGTTCAAAGAAAACTTAAACTTTATATGCTTCGCTGTAACCAGAGGAAGTTAATCTGTTGCCTTGAATATGAAGTTATGTCAAAGAGTTTTCCTAAAAAAGAACGTTCGACACATATCTTAACCGAAAAGGATTCCTGAGAAGGAACGTTCGACTTCAGCCATGCAATTGATGTTGGATTAACTTGGAGTCAACGATAATGTGGAATGCAAAGACGAGATTTCCGAAGAGGTTATCGGCCTCTGTGGCACCGACTCTTCAATTTTTCACATTCTCCCGTGTCGGACCGAGTCGGACTCTCCGACTCTTGACACTTAACATAAAACGATGTCGTTTTGATTTCTTCCTTAATTTAATTTTTTTCTTCATCGAAAACGTATCTTATATGCTTTCACGACTTTCTTATGTTGTCTATCTACTTGAAATTCTTCGTGTAAGCGATGATGGACCGAAAAGTGGTTGTTTTTGGGGAGATGGTAGAATCGACGAACGATATTCATTTTTTATAAGTTAAATCTTCTTATATAATATATTGATAAATATTTGTAGTTTTAAACTTGGAGTTTATGCAACTTTCTACAAATTCTGACAATTACTTTTTTAATTTGCGTTTATTTAATATTTTTTTATTTAACAATTCGAGCCGAGTCGAAAATCTGACTCTTAAACTCTTGCCGAGCCATGCCGATTCGTATCTAGTCAAGGCTAGTCAAGTCGCATCGAGTCGGTCGGACGAGTCTGTGCTGCATTGGTTATCGGTGATCGACACATTTGGATCTATTGATGGGACTTAACCGAAGAGGTCACTCGGAACAGGACGTTTGGCCCCCAAGGTGCATATTGATGCATAAGTGTTGTCGGACGTCACATTAGTCTATCATTGGCAACATGTTATTGTAAGAGACGCTTGTAGCATTATAATTTATTCAAGTTGAAAAAGTTAAAAGTTTTTTCATAACTGATCAACACACATTGTAGTAGAAATTGTTACCACAAATATGAATGATAAATTCTTAGATGATCGACATTCCATGATCGTGGAAATCCTTCCCCATTCAACGTTTCCAGTCTGTAACCTTCTCCAAATAATATATCATTAATTCTATAAGGACCTTCCCAACGACGATGAAGCATCCCAAGATTTTTCTTAGCCTCCATACTTCGAAGGACCAAGTCTCCTTTCATAAAAGATCGAGGACTCAACTTTTTATTTTAACATTTTTCCTCTGTATGATGATGCTTAATAGTCGATTGTAGATATCCTCACGCTTTCCCTCAATTGAATCCAAATCCACTTTCCTCAATTCATCATTCTGCTCATCCCAGTACATGGCCACCCTTTGTGTCTTTAAAATGTTTTCCAATGGTACGAAAGCTTCCGATCCATAAACTAACTAAAAAGGGGTCTCACCCGTGGTATGGGTTGGAGTTGTTCGATATGCCCACAACACTTCTTGTAGTCGATCGGGCAATATGCTACCTATGTCTTCCAGCTTTATTCCCTTGATGGTCGCACGATGGGATACCTATGTTAGTACGTTCGTCTTAGGATATGAAACAAAAGAAAATGTTTGTTTGATTCCAAGCTCAACGCACATCTCCTAAACCTTCTTTCTTGTAAATTGTGAGCCATTATCTGAAACTAACACCCATGGTATATCAAATTGTGAAATAATATTTTTCCAAAGGAAATTTTTAATCTCGTCCTCGGTTATTGATGAGACAGGCTCAGCTTCAACCCATTTGGAAAAATACTCCACAGCGACGATACAAAACTTCCTTTGATTTACCAATGGAGGGAATAGGCCCAAAATGTAGATACCCCACCTGTCAAAAGGACAAGGAAGTGGGGTGGATTTTAACTCCGAACCTGGTTGTCAATGATAATTGGGATGATATTGGCACAGTTAACATTTCTTAACAAAGTCCTTGGCATCAGCCATCATAGTGGGCCAAAAGAAACCTAATCGTATGATTTTAAGGACCAATGATCTTGCTTCTGAATGGTTTCCACATATCCCTTCATGCACCTCACTAAGTGCCGATCATGCTTCTAAAGTGCGAAGGCATCTCAATAACGGCACGTCGAAAGACTTCTTTTACAAGACTTGTTCCCGAAGAACGTATCTCCGATCCCTTGATTCCAAACGCTGTTGCTCGTTTCTTGAGATGGATCCCCAGGCCGAATTATTCTTGATGAGAGACGGAGTGGCCTGCCGTATTTCGAAAGTTGACAAGGTATCCAACAGGCCGGCCTTGACCTATTTTAATCGGAATCAATAGATGCCACCGTGGGGCCGAGATGACCACACGGTGTTTACCGATTTCAGTCGGGCGATGGGTCAACTTGCAACGATACTTCGTCTGGGGAAGAGGTTACTGACTATTGCTCCAAAAATTATTTGACTCATCTTTCATATGTATATATACTCATAACTCTGAATTTTCTTTCAGATAGAGCGGACACTCATGGAACTAAATACCGCGGCTGCAGTAGGGGAATACTGCATGCTCAGTCATTCGGAGCTTGACTGTCCGGATATAATCGGGCAGCAGACGAAGAAAGCCGCAGAGAAATTAATTCAGAATCGGGGGGGAAAAGCATGCCCAAGATATGGCCACACTCCGGGAAGAACATAATAAGGAGATTTAGGATTTAACTCGCCCTCATCGCAGCGAATTGACGGAGTATGAAGCCTACTTTTTTGGAAAAAAGCATGCTCTCGAGCAGTCCATAGACAACCTCAAGGTGAATGTAAATTATGCTCAGGACAAACGGAAGGAGAACCAAACTGAGACTGAGGAGAAGCTGAAGAGCGCCAAGGATGCCTATATACCTGATAAAAAAGCTCTCGGGGAGGCAACGGAGGAGATTAAAGACTTGAAAATGAAGAACGATTCCCTCGAGTCTACTGTAGATGGTGTCGGTCTCGAGCCGCTAGGTTGCCACGCGAGCTGAATGATTGCTTCCAGAAGTTGATTTGGGACTTCGCAGTACATTCCCCGACATTCTGTAATTTGGTGGCACTAGCAAATGCAAAATCATCCGTCCTATTCTATTTTAGAGGGAGTGTCTAGACCAAAGGAATTCTGGGCATATCTCTATTACCTAAGCAGAAAGAGAGGTTAGATCCCGGCCTCTCTTGAAAATTTGAGCCTGTACTTGCGCCAGAGAAGTTAGACTGCTCACAAGATCCGTTGGAAGGACTCGAGTTCAATTTGGAGGAAGATTTGCACCGCTAATTATACTCGGAGGAGATTGAGACTGAAGAGGGCCCTCTAGCGAACGGATTCCACAGATTGGCTCCACTATTTCTGGAACTGATGGGTTCCCTCGTGGCGGATTTTCTCAAACATGAGGAGGTGATGGGTCAACGCGACCCTCCAAATTGATACTGAGATGGCGGTCTTCGTCACGAGAAATTTAACTGATGCAGAGTGCCTTAAAGACATGTTTGATACCTCTCCTCCAAAGATCATGATAATAAAGAAGCGCCCCAGTGAAACCGGTGAAGGCTACAGCTCCCAGAAGAAGAAGAAATAAACTTCTTATTATAGTTTCTTCACTTTTGTAATATCTCCCCTATTTTGTATTCCCCATCATATATCGAACTTTTCTTTCATTTCTTTTCAATTTTTCATCAAACTCTAAGAAAAATATAACTCCAAATAATCCCCATTGATAAATTAGCATACGTAATGATAATGACTTTCTATTTAATTAATTTTCCGATTAGACAAAAATAATCTTTCAGCGTGGCTTGAGTCCTAGGTATTTCCCAATGCGGGTAAAGATCATCAGATAGCGAATAAGTCAATTTCTTGAAGAACATGCATTCTCAATGAGTACTAATTTGCACTCGAGGTTATCTTACTTTCCCTCCGGTATAAACTTGCACCTCGGGGTCATCATACTTTCCAGTCGGTATTAATTTACATCCGGGGTCATCACACTTTCTCGACGGCGGTTTAAACTTGCACCCGGGGTCATCACACTTTCACCGGTGGTATAAACTTGCTCCTGGGATATCACACTTTTCCACCGCCGGTATAAAATTGCATCCGGGGTAATCACACTCTTCCACCACCCGTATAAACTTGCACCCGGGTCATCACACCTTCGCCGCCGGTATAAACATGCACCCAGGGTCATCCGACTTTTCCACCACCGGTATAAACTTGCACCCGGGGTCATCACACTTTCGCCGCCGGTATAAACCTACACCCGGGGTCACTACGGAAATGGACCTGCCTCCGGCGAGGGCGCGACCCTAGCCGGCATATCATGCAGGAGTCGGGTCAAAAAGGGACCCTGTTTTGCCACGAAAACATGCTCGGTACAAAGCTGGCTATCTCATAATAAATATGGCCTCTTGGCATGTTCCAAAAATATACATGTACATACGATTCTTCCGCGGACATGATGACTCATCGTGCTAAAAGTATTTTGATGCAGTATCTAATTTGACGAGTTTGAAAATAATCGACTACAACACAGGCGGTACATTGCATTTCTAATCTAACCTATTATTTTATTCCAGCCTCCATCATACTAAAATGCAATGGACATACTCATATCTTACCAATCCCCTAGTCGATTGAATTCATGTCGTCAAAAAAGATACTCAAAAAATTAGATTATGACCATAAAAAAGAGGGGAAGCTTTATTTTAAAAATATCGATACGTCACGTCTATACATAATACTTGTGCAAATTGGAAATATGTCAATTCTGTGGCATCTCCTCTCAGCTCATATTCGCAATCTTATACTTTCCTTCTCTCACCACCACCGTGATCTCATACCAAATTTCCCACTCCATGTACATCGTGCATGAAATTTAACAACATTTAATAGCAATGAACGCAATTGTAATAACATACCTCAGTTTGCCTAGTTGAGCTCTTTATGGGGTTCTTAATACATCGGAGATTTAGCTTTCACGTGTCTCAATAAAATCCATTAGTGACTCTCAAAGTCCTAGGCAAAGAATGCAACATTACATAATATTGCACGCATTATTCACTCGTGCTTTTCCCCATAAAATTGTGCGCAATGTCTAACATCGAAAATAGAATTGAAACATTAGAGGGAGCTTCGTTTGCCTCTGCCAGTCACGAGGCACTGTTTCTTCTAGACATGATAATACATGCATAATTCACTTGTTTGCTTTACAAAGAGTTCATTGCATTATATGACATGAACTCCTCAGGATTCCCAAACTAGCAAACAATACGATCAGAACGAGACTTCTCGTTTCTAAAACAACCACAAAACGGTTAGAAAACCATACGACCTCTCCGAAGAATCGTTATGCCATTCCGAATAATAAATGATACTTGAATCCCATTATGAAATGGTAGAAAACCTCGGCAACTAATTGAACTATTGGAGAACAGACTCTTCCAAATATCCAGCAAAAGTACATGGTCATGTCATTGAAGTTCATCAAACTGACATGGATCTCAAGTATCAATGTTGAGGAGATCCTTAGGCGTTTCAATATACGCGGATCTTGTGAAGGATAATCATCCTCGCAAGCGGACTTATGTAAATGTATCGGGTATGTTCGCCATATACCCCTCTTGTTTATAACCGAGGACCATATTGACCTCCAATATATCCCTGCCACAGAGTAAAATCCTTTCAACCATTCAAGATATCCCCAAATTTCGATAAATGGACCGAAATGGAATAGTATAATGCCACCGAAATCCGATCCGGGAAATATTACACCGTCACATCACCATGTGATTGTAGACATAAAATGGAGCCTCCCATGAAATTTTCGTAATGCCAAAAATCTGCTTTTTTTTTGCAACCCTTTCATCTCTTTGGCATGTCTTCGGCATATATTCCTACCATATAATAATATTTCAATGCACTCATATATAGGTCCCCTCCGGATGAAATCCTACTCCGGTGGTTGGTTAGATGTTCCCACTACTGAGGACTCTTCCTGTGGCACTGATTGGGTCCCCGGTAAAATATCATTCATCTTGTCTTCTATCACATAAGGGTTGCATTCCGGTCCACTTTCTTCATCTAAATCGCTCTCAAATCAAGAATCCAATATCATCACAATATATAACAAGCTCCAAGCTCAGCACCATAACTCTCAATGGGACTAAGTCTCGGTCCCCACGGACGGCGCCAAACTCATCTCGTCTAAAAATATTTTAGATAGTTTGTTTATGATCAATCAATTTCTTATATAGTTTTGAGTTCAATAATTGTGGGGACACGAGCGATATACGAGGTTGGGCCACAATGTGTGAGCTTACGTCCTAGGGAGAGCGAAGCTCTACATAGCTTTTCACTATGATAATGAAAAGATACAAGTACTATCAAAGGATAGTGATAATCCCAATGAAAACGGTACGAAAAGTGATCGAATGCACTCCGTCGCGCCCGAGATCGGAGGAGTCGCTACTTTTTTGCACGAAATATCGCGAATGGGTGCTGCTCGCGACATTTCGACATAATGTCGCGACTACATGGATGAAAACTCGCGACTCCTGCATGCAAAATCTAGCGAATGGAACAAAATGTCGTGACTGAGGGGGAAGGCGACGAAAACTCGCGACTAAAACCATGGATACATGCTCTCGCGACTTTTTGAGCGAAAAGTCGCTAGTCAAGGGCTTGAGTAAGGTTCTCGCAACTTCTTGTAAAAAAAGTCACGACTGGGTTATAAACTCGCGAATCGGAACTTTGCGAAGCGTGCCAAGAGTCTGAACCATTTTTTGGGGCCTAGAATGTTGTATTTATAGAAAACTCAGCCTAATAAGTCAACTTAAGATCCAAAAGCCCAATCTTAGTCAAATTAGCCAAACTTACTTAGAAAATATCCAATTAAAACCGAAATAAGTGTCACAGCAGCCCGAAACTTCGAGAATGCACCCCGGTCGAACACTAGTAGCACGAAATGTCGAGAAAATACCCGGGAATTTTCTTTACCAGTTCATTATCTCCAAATGCTTGGAAGATAGCCAAAAATATCATCTTAGGTCGCCAACGAGCTCTCCGAGTGCAAAATTACAAAAATACCCCTATAATAATTTGAAAACACCATCAAAATCCTCATGCGGGGGCTCGGCATGGCCAAATTAGGAGACTATCCCCAAAATCTTAGTACTCAATAAATATAATAGAAAATCAACAATATCATTTAGCCACGTCAGATTAGCCCTAGGGTTATCATAATTACATAAATAACCCTGGGCAATATCACAATTGTCTTCATGAGGCCTCTATTTATAGAGTCTAGATAGGATCTAATATAGGAAATATTCTACCGAGTATTTTACAATATTCTCTTTCCATATCTTTGACCGAATATTGCATATATGTATAACAAGATATATTTGCATATATTCTTCCATATAGATCTCAAGAATATATCTTCATATCTTCTTTCAAATATATATAACCAATAAGATATATCTCAATATCTTCTTCCATATATGCAACCAATAAGATATATTTTATTCTATATATTTAATGCGTCAATTAAGGAAATATATTTCCCCTCGATACTCTCGAATCCCGATCCAAGTCTAATCCTACCGTATCAAATAGACTCATAACAATCTTCCGACCGGTATCCTTAATAGATCCGAGATCCATCAAGTCTATCAACATCGCCGCTTCATGTTAGGTTCCCCTGGTCAGTCTTTCACCATCGAGCGCTTCGACTATGACCAGACATCCATTCCTAACACATAGTCGTTATTCTCGACTCGTCTCAGAGTTCTAAAATAGTGGCTGACTTTGCAACATCGTCGACATGGGTATTTTCATCTCTTAGAATATACGTAAGAACGAATGTCTTAAGGTTTTTGGTGACTTCCTTCAAATTGTCTAAGCTTAGCCACATATGCTCATCTTCGGTGGAAAAAGTATCCAGAAATTGTACTAACTGTGAATCGGAGTTAGCATGTAAACGAACAATTCCAATTTTGACTGCTAACATGATACCGAATATCAAGGCTTCGTATTCGGTGACGTTATTAGTCGCCGAATAATCATGCTCCTCACCGGACTTCCTTTCTTTAAAGTAAATACCAAGGCCAGCTCCTTCGGCATAAACTGATCCATCGACAAATACATCTCAATATTCCTCATTACCCAACTCTTCTGACCGGACCATTTCTACTATAAAGTCTAATAAAACTTGGTCCTTTAAAGCCCGTCTCGAGATCTATTCAATCTGATACTGTCCAACTCGATATTCCACTTCGCTAGATTGCCATAGGTGTCGATTTTTGATAGTACACTTCTGATAGGTTGATCTGTCAATACCGCAATATGGTGACCTTGGAAGTAATTCCTCAATTTTCGAGAGGCGACTATCACGCTAAGACAAATATCTCTAAATCTATTTTGCGCAATTATGCTCCTTGCAATTTCTTGCTCACAAAATACACTAGTCTATGCTCTTTGTCACTAAGCATGACTCAGGCGACACTCTATGCCTCTTTAGATTCCTTTAAATACAAACCCAATGGCTCCCTACGGGATGGGGGAGACATAAATTGTGGTTTACTCAAGTAATCATTCAGGCTCTCAATAGCCATACTGCATTCATCATCCCAATATAAGAGATTTGTTTTACGCAATACTCGAAAAAGTGGTAAACTTCTCTATGCAGATCACGAAATAAAACGATTCAACGACGCTAATTGACCCGTTAATCTTTGTACTTCTCTGACAGTTTTCGGAGCAGTCATTTGTTGGATAGCTGTTATCTTATTGGGATTTATCTCAATTCCCCTTTCAGATACCATAAAAACAAGGAATTTCCCCCTTTTACACAAAATGCGCACTTGAGTGGATTCTATTTCATTCGATATATTCTCAATATACTAAAACACTCATTCAGATATTGGATGTGGTTATTCCCGTGTCAGCTTTTNTTGGGATAATGGGAAGTAACGCTGAAATCAAAGTAAAGACACCGGGATCCGAAGCCATGGAGGCAAATCAAATCTATAAAGGATGCACGGTGGAGGTGGACACAGTGAGAACAGAGGCAGATTTGATTGAGTTAGGGGATATGAGATTCGACGCCATACTAGGAATGGATTGGTTATCTAGGTACGATGCGCAGGTGAGATGTCGAGAACGTACGATCACTTTTAGTACGCCGGGGGAAGGGAGAAGGGACATGGTCGGAAAACCGATTATGAGCGAGGATGAGGAATATAAAGATCGATCGAACTGGCTAGCATTTGTCACGACAGAGAAGGAAGGGACACCATTGAAGTCCGTTCCAGTGGTTTGTGAATACAGTGACGTATTTCCCGACGAGCTACCGGGTCAACCTCCTCAAAGAGAAGTAGAAATGGAAATAGAACTACTCCTTGGAACACAACCGATCTCTAAGGCTCCGTACCGAATGGCACCCAGAGAAATGCAAGAACTAAAACAACAGATTGAGTCGCTATTGGAAAAAAGATTTCTTAGGCCAAACAGCTCCCCTTGGGGAGCACCAGTGTTATTTGTTAGAAAGAAAAGCGGCGAGTTAAAACTGTGTTACGACTACCAAGAGTTAAACAAAGTCACGATAAAGAACAAGTATCCGTTGCCTAGAATCGACGACCTGTTTGACCAGTTGCAAGGCGCGAAGGTGTTCTCGAAGTTAGACTTGAGGTCAGGGTATCATCAGGTCTGAGTAAGAGAAGGAGACATACCGAAGACAACCATTCGAACGAGGTACGGCCATTACGAATGCACGGTAGTACCGTTTGGGTTGACTAATGCTCCAACAATTTTCATGGATTTGATGAATCGTATATTTCGTCAGTACCTAGACAAGTTCGTGGTGGTGTTCATTGATGACATCCTGGTTTACTCTCACAACCGGGAGGAACACGAGCAACATCTGAGAATAGTATTACAAACCCTCAGACAAGAGAAGTTGTATGCCAAATACAGCAAGTGTGAATTTTGGATGGACATCATAGCTTTTCTTGGACACGTGATATCAGCAGGAGGGGTGACGGTGGATCCAACCAAGATAGAGACAGTGATGAATTGGCCCAGACCGACAAATGCTCGAGAAGTGAGGAGTTTGTTAGGATTAGCCGGGTACTATCGGAAGTTCATCGAGGGATTCGCAAGGATTGCTAAACCGTTGACAAATTTGACCCGAAAGGAAACGAGGTATACGTGGGATGAGAAATGTGAGGAGAGTTTTGAATGTCTCAAAACGAAATTGACATCGGCAGCAATACTGGTACTACCCACACCAGGACATGACTTCACGGTATACAGCGACGCATCAAAGGAAGGACTCGGGTGTGTACTGATGCAGGGAGGGAAGGTTATAGCATATGCATCCCGTCAATTGAAGATACACGAGTTGAACTATCCGACACACAATTTAGAATTAGCCGTNAGAGAAGTTGTATGCCAAATACAGCAAGTGTGAATTCTGGATGGACAACATAGCTTTTCTAGGACATGTGATATCAGCAAGAGGGGTGACGGTAGATCCAACAAAAATAGAAGAAGTGATGAATTGGCCCAGACCGAAAAACGCTTTAGAAGGGAGGAGTTTCTTAGGATTAGCCTGGTACTATCGAAAATTTATCGAGGGGTTCGCAAGGATTGCCAAACCGTTGACAAACTTTACCCGAAAAGAAACGAGGTATACGTGGGATGAAAAGTGTGAAGAGAGTTTTGAATGTCTCAAAACGAAGTTGACATCTGCACCAATACTGGTATTACCCACACCAGGACACGACTTCACGGTATACAACAACGCCTCGAAGGAAAGACTCGGGTGTGTACTGAAGCAGGGAGGGAAGGTCATAGCATATGCATCCCGTCAACTGAAGATACACGGGGTTGAACTATCCGACACACGATTTAGAATTAGCCGCAGTGGTATTCGCACTCAAGATTTGGAGATATTATCTGTATGGTCTGAAGTGCGAGATTTTCACCGACCACAAGAGATTGAAGTACGTATTCACCAAGAGGGAGCTTAACATGAGACAACGGAGATGGTTATAACTGATAGAAGATTACAACCTGAACATTCAGTACCACCCCGGAAAAGTAAACCAAGTAGCCGATGCACTGAGCAGGAAAACTCATGGCATTTTAGCAAACACATTGTTAAAAGAAATGGAGAACCTACAATTGAAGTGGTAGAGTCGACCAAGTCATGTTAGGGATTGTTACCGCTAGGCCAAGGATACTAGAGGAGGTGCTAGAGGTCCAGAAATCAGATCCCGAGAAACCTGTAACACGAAAAGAGGGAGCCGTAATCGATATATCAGTGATAAACAAAGGAAGCGATGGGCTAATCAGAATGAATGAACAGATATGGGTACCAAACAGGCCAGAGCTAACAAAGAAGATTGTGGCAGAGGCACATAGTTCGGCCTTCTCAGTTCACCCAGGAAGTACTAAGATGTATTGAGACCTAAAAACGCACTGGTGGTGGAATGTAATGAAAAATGAGATTGCAAACTTTGTGGCCAAATGCGAAAATTGCCAACGAGTTAAGGCCGAACACCAATGCCCGGGAGGCGAGCTACAACCCTTAGAGATTTCAATGTGGAAATGGGATAGCATCGGCATGGACTTTGTGGTAGGATTACCCAGGAGCCCACGGAAGAACGACTCGATATGGGTAGTGGTTGACCGCCTAACAATGGCGGCTCATTTCTTAGCAGTCAAGACAACATACGGAGTAGACAGGCTAGCCAAAATATATGTGGATAACACAGTCAAGTTACATGGAGTTCTAGTAAATATTGTGTCAAACCGAGATGCAAGATTCATGTCTCGATTTTGGCAATCTTTACAGAAATCACTCGTAACTCAGTTAAGCATGAGCACAGCATACCACCCATGGACGGATGGTCAGACCGAGAGAACCAACCAAATAATGGAGGATATGTTACGGGCATGTGTATTGGAGGATTTCCTACCACTGGTATAATTTGCATACAATATTAGTTTTCAGAGCAACATTGGCATGGCCCCATATGAGGCACTGTACGGGAGGAAGTGTCGTACACCACTATGCTAGGATGAAGTGGGAGAGAGAAAGACCATGGGAACAAAATTGAAAAGGTGGCCGTGGTATGAAAGAACATTAAGGCGGCACAGAATTGATACGAAAAGGAGACCCCTAGAGTTAAAAGTTAGGGTTCACGCTTATCAAAAGATAACACCGATGAAAGGGGTGCTAAGGACCACAAGGACAAGGAAGCTGAGTCCTCGGTACATCGGACCATACGAGGTGGAATGAAGAATCGGAAACCTAGCATACCAGCTGAAGCTTCCGGAAGAGATGAGGGGGATACACAACGTTTTCCATGTATCCCAACTAAGGAGGAATGTGACCGAAGGAATCCAAAAATGTGTGGGGAAACCCATAGAGATTACCCCGGAATTGACATACGAGGAAGTTCCAGTGAAGATCCTAGGTAGAGAGGAAAAAAGACTCAGAAACAAACCAATTCCCATGGTGAAAGTACAATGGTCCAATCAGAGAGAAAGGAAGCTACATGGGAAAAGGAATGAGAGATTAGACAGAGAGCGCCAGAATTAAGGGAAGATTGGAACACACGAGTTTCGGGACGAAACTCAAAATAAGTGGGGAAGGATGTAATTGCCAGGAAAAAGGTATGATGGAACAATAGTAGGAATATAGCGGTAAAGTTTAGACAAGGAATAACGAGGGATACGGGAAAAAAAGAACGAAAAAGGAAACGAAAAGATAGAAAAGTAAAGCAAAAGATAAAGGAGGGGTCAAAATAAATAGAAGGAGGGGTCAAAATGTGAATTAGAGAAGTTGAGATGTCTATAAATAGGAGTGGGAAGGCCCAAAAACGTGTTAATTATCATTAAGCCACGAAAATCTGGATATTGTCACGAAAGAACGAAATTGTCGCGAATTTTGGGAAGGCAAATTATTGTCGCGAATTTCATGTCAATAGCAAATTGTCGCGAAAATTTGAAGAGAGCGAAATTGTAGCTGAAATCCTAAACCACAAATTGTCGCGAAAAACCTAAACCATGAGAAATTGTCTCGGAAATTGTGAAGGCCAAAATTATCGCGGATTTGACCCTTAACCTCATTTTATCGCAGATTTCAAAGACTTGAGTAAATAATTGGGGAAATACCAATTTGGGCTTATTCGTCGCGTCTCAACGCCGGATCGTGAGAGAGAAAGGATACGTATGGTCTACGGTAACAGCATTGTCAATAATGAGATAATAACACTAGAAATCGAGTAATAAGATATATTACGAAATGCATGGAAGCACGAAGGGGTTACAACATGTAAAAAGCAACAGGTAAGCGGAGTGAACACAATGTAGTAAGGGAAGGTTCCGATTTAGGGAAACGGGAAGGGTTAGTAAGAAAGGAAGTAAAAGACACGAATTAATGAGGCAAATGTTAATAAGACTCGGGGTGAGGAAGGATGGACCGTCCGACCGAACCCGGCATCGTGCTTAGTACACGATCCGCCAAAGGAAGGGCATGCCTGATGAAGTGAACGATAAGTTCCAAGAATGGAAAGATACATACGAAAGGGGCAGAACGGATCCGGGTGGAAAAAGGGGTAGCGCCTAAGTACCCACCCGGGGAAGGGAAGCATATGGCCCGTCGAGTCAACCAACAGCTAACGGTTGGCTTGGGCGGGACATGTACCGAGCATGTTACTCTCGGCAAGAGTAAAGTTAAAGGATAAGGGGGATGATAAGTGTAAAAGATAAAGAAGAATAAAAATTAGAAAACGGTTAAAAGTTACGACTTACACGCGTGTGTACGGTTTATTTAAGAAACGACAAGATAAGTATAGCGTGTGTGAATTTTCCTATAATAGATTGTGACCGCTTTACAGATTTTTTAGGTAACGCGGATGAGGTATGAGAAGCGCATGGGAAGGAGGTCATCGGTTGTCNTGTCTCGGAAATTGTGAAGGCCAAAATTATCGCGGATTTGACCCTTAACCTCATTTTATCGCAGATTTCAAAGACTTGAGTAAATTATCGGGGAAATACCAATTTGGGCTTATTCGTCGCGTCTCAGCGCCGGATCGTGAGAGAGAAATGATACGTATGGTCTACGGTAACCGCATTGTCAATAATGAGATAATAACACTGGAAATCGAGTAATAAGATATATTACGAAATGCATGGAAGCACGAAGGGGTTACAACATGTAAAAAGCAACAGGTAAGCGGAGTGAACACAATGTAGTAAGGGAAGGTTCCGATTTAGGGAAACGGGAAGGGTTAGTAAGAAAGGAAGTAAAAGACACGAATTAATGAGGCAAATGTTAATAAGACTCGGGGTGAGGAAGGATGGACCGTCTGACCGAACCCGGCATCGTGCTTAGTACACGATCCGCCAAAGGAAGGGCATGCCTGATGAAGTGAACGATAAGTTCCAAGAATGGAAAGATACATACGAAAGGGGCAGAACGGATCCGGGTGGAAAAAGGGGTAGCGCCTAAGTACCCACCCGGGGAAGGGAAGCATATGGCCCGTCGAGTCAACCAACAGCTAACGGTTGGCTTGGGGGGGACATGTACCGAGCATGTTACTCTCGGCAAGAGTAAAGTTAAAGGATAAGGGGGATGATAAGTGTAAAAGATTAAGAAGAAGAAAAATTAGAAAACGGTTAAAAGTTACGACTTACATGCGTGTGTACGGTTTATTAAAGAAACGACAAGATAAGTATAGCGTGTGTGAATTTTCCTTTAATAGATTGTGACCGCTTTACAGATTTTTTAGGTAACGCGGATGAGGTATGAGAAGCGCATGGGAAGGAGGTCATCGGTTGTCCGGTGATAGAGTCCGGTCTTTTGAAAATACTCTAAATTTTGTTGCTAGACTTCAATGTTTCTGAACTATGTTTTAAGTTTACATTCGAACGTTTCGTTTTATTTAGCACGTTTTTACCAAATCAGCTAGGCCCAAATTAGGGTCGTTACAAGAGGTATCTCTGATTACAAGATAAAAGATATCTCTAATAACTGAGAATAACCAATCATTGATAATGAAAACCGATGCCGTAAGGCCATTACATGGTCATTTTGATCGCACATGAAAATAATCGACCATTAATATAATTATTGTTACATAATACTCGTCTGAAATCCCGGTTTTGGACCTCAACAAGCGTCATGAATGTAGGGCCAGGTTCAGGATACTATCCTTTGAATGACGTAAAGTTTTCATTCCCAACGCACAGAAACATATCCTCATGTTCAATGAATTTACTAACTTAACTAGTGACACTTTCAAGTCACTAATGAGTCCTATCTCTTTCCACGGACCTCACCTAGCGTCCTACACATAACTCCATACCTTCTTTTTGATCTTTCCAGTTCTCCTCTGTAGAGTAAACAGAGGATCATTCACTGCTAGAGAGGAAGTAGCGCCAGGTTTAGGGTACAATCCTTAGACTATCGTAAATATTTCACTATCACTTGGGTGGATCAAGCTCCCCGCGCTAAGTGGTTTTACCCACTTAGTATATGACCCTTGTGGGTAAGGAGGAGGCGGATGTATTTTCAACGTCTCAATGGGCATGCGATATCAGTTCTACTTCTGTGTTTGAACAATCAACTATCAATCACAAGCCTCACCAAGCTGACTAAATAATCTCAAACTCATGGGTCTCGAAAAGCAGCCAATAATCTCGGCTTCACCCAATTCATCTCATACACTTGGGTCTCAACAAAAACCTGTGCGTTGGAAGTAGCACCAGACATACTTTCTTTCTTGGTTTAATATGACACCCGTAATCATTCCATATTCAAAGGGCCTCAAGAAGCACTCGTATTCACTTCTCATCCTTTCCAGGCCAAACTTTCCCATTCTCCTAAGCAAAATAAGATTAGGAAACCTTCTCTTCCCACGTAGAAGTAGCTTCAGGTTCATGGTAAAATGCTTAGACTGGCGAAAAAATTTCACTCCTACTCGGGTGCCTCGCGCCAAAGAGCTTTCACCATCTAGGCCTAAGTAGCGTCATGTTCATGATACAATCCTTAGATTGATGTAAATTTATCACTCCCGCATATAAAGATTTGGTACGATGGACAATGTGGTCCTTTTGGAACAATAGAGGAGACGCATGTCTTTTCGCTTCTCACATTCTCAAACACCACTTCACAACTTCTTATTTGGACATTTCCCGCACTCTAGCAAAAAGCATTGGGGCTCTCACTGTCTAGGTGGAAGTAGCGTCAGGTTCAGGGTACAACCCTTAGACCGACGTAAATATTTCACTTACACCTAAACAGATTGAGTCCTCTAAGTTAACATGTTGTATCCACTTAACCATCGAGAGAGACGGATCGATATACGTGTTATCGATCCACTATGTTATATACGTGTGATCTTGTCTAAAAATACTTCTTGCTCTTATTCTTAATCATTCATTTTTCTTTGTTATCAAAGATTCAATTAGTGTGAATAGACGAGCGATATACGAGAATGAGCCCAAAATGTGAGACCTTATGTCCTAAAGAGAGCGGAGCTCTACCTTGGTTTTCACTATGATAAATGAACAAATACAAGTACAATAAAGAAATAATATGAATCCCAATGAACACGGTTTGAGAAACAATCGATTTCACTTCGTCTTCCGAGGGTAACAATTCCATGTGAACAGGGATAACAAATCCATGCAAGTCACCAAGTCCACGTGCTAATGAAATCCACGGAGTCGCCATATTCAGGAGAGTCTCGAACAGGTCTCCATGAAATAAGATACGAAACTCCGCAAACAAAGATACGATGCAAAAGCACGTGACTCGAGGAAGCAAAAACACATGACTACATGCTAAGAGGCAAATCCACGCAACTCCAAAGCAAGTCCGTGCGACTATAGCCTGAGGAGCAGAACCACACGAGTCATGGGGCAAGTTCACCCAAAAACCATGCCTTGGGAAGCATGCTAAGAGTCGGAACGCTTTTTCGGCGCCTAAGGACCTATATTTATAGAATAACTAGGCCCAATAGCTCAATTTAGGGTCCAGGAGCCAAATCTTAGTCAATTTGGCGAAAATTGCTTAAAAACACCCAATATCACAATAATACGTGTCATAATGTCCCAGATTTTCCTAAGTGCACAGCGCTCGAATCGTTATCATATGCCATGTCGAGAAAATACCAGAAAAAAACAAAAATACCGCTGATAAGTTCTTGATCTCCAAATACTCATAAAATAGACTAGAATATCATAAAACTCACTAACGTGCTCTCCGGACGCCAAACTACGAAAATACACCTTGCAGCGTTCTGTACCGAAACCATCTAAGCCTACTCAAAACTTCTTTAGAATTCCTATATGTGGGCTCGGGATGCCATGATTACAAAAATACCGTCAAAACTGCTTCGTTCCGAAAATGTAATAGAAAAAAGGAAATACTGCTTAATTATGCCAAACGAACTCCCGGGGTAGCATAATACCGTAAATACCCTCGTAAAATATCAATAGTCCCTTGTTTTGGAGATTTAGATTATAGTTGTAAACATTTCATCGGCTTGTCTCTATTCGAATACTAGCACAAAAACTTGTATAAGAAAACCATTAGTAAGGCTAAAATCAACACGTTCACAAGGTCATTCTGACACTAAGAACGTCAGATTCTGAGATAGGCCGAACATTCCGGCATAGAGTCCGTCTCTATAAATACCCTTCTACTCGCGTAACATTGCCATTTCGCTTTAATCTGAAACCTTGTCCCGTCTTTTTGACAATTTCACGTGACTCCCTAGACTGAAAAGAAACTCTAGCGACTTCTTGCACAATAACACGCGACTCAAAAGGAAAACACGTGAGACCTTAAAACGAAGCAAAAACATGAGATTGGATCAGTAAAAACCACTAAATGTTGAAACTCACTCATTTTGTAGATTGTACATATCTACGAAACACACTTAGAATTTTTTCCAAAAATTTGATCCGCTTAAATACGATGTCTTTTGGTTGAGGGGACAATGAATGATGAGCCTCTTCAACATCGTAATAAGCGAATGATGAGTCTTAACAAGATGTCTTCTAATTGAAGGCCACTGAATTATGAGTCTCCTCAACATCCTCAAAAGTTCTATGGATCGGTTCTTAGTACACAAGTTTAGGGGCCACATAATGTTTAGTATCCTGAGCATCACCCTTCAACAGTGGAGTATCCTAAAGAAGGAGAAAATACACTTGTAAATTTTTCTCGTAAATCCTTAGAGTGATGTAAATTTTTCACTCGCACATGATAGATCGGGTACCTCGTGCCAATGAGAGCATTCAAATCTTATACGGAAGTACTATCAGGTTTAGGTACAATCCTTAGACTAACATAAATTTTTTACTCCCACATAGGTAGGTTCAATACCTTGGCATAGGTGGTTTTTTTAGGACCATGGAGGAATCATGCTAGATAAAAATTGGCAATCAAACAATCGGGCTCCCTAACATATTCCAATAATATATATATATACAGGATTCTGCTGCAGATAGGAATACTCCTCGTATTTAAAAGAATTTTGTCCTGGTATGCTTTGACGAGTTTGAAATTAATCGACTATACGACAATTGGTACATTGCATTTCTAATATATCATATGATATTTAATTTCCATCCTCCATCATCCTAACATCCAATGGACCTCACTCCTATCCTACGAATGCCCTAGTCGATTGATCTCGTGTCGTCAGAATTATAGGATAAACTCATAATAAGATAAAAAAGTGGGGGATTTTTATAATAAAAAATTGAAGAGTAACGTTATACATAATACATGCACAAATTGGAAATATGCTCTGTCCGTGGTAGCTCCTCTCCGCTCATATTTGCAATCTTATACGTTCCTTCTCCTACCACTATCCTACCCTGATAAGGACCTTATCATTTACGATCCAACTTACCAACATGCTTCGATACCTCAACTTTCTTTAGGACCAAGATTCCAGTCGTCAATAACTCTGGACTAACCTCTATATCATACCTTTGTGCCATTCGCTTCTTACACATCTTCATCCGAATAACATCTCTTTCTCCAAGATCCTTGATACAATGAATATAATTTCCAGATATCTTCATTCAATACCTCATCATATGCAATATCTCTCTCGAATAAAATTGTTACACCTGCCGCAGAGACGCCCTCAGAGCCATATACCATTGAAAATAGACTAAACCTGTGGTAGATCTCGGTAATGTTCGATATGCGTACATCACATTATGCAATTAATCTATCCATGATGCTTTAGACTTGATATTACCCGGGTATATTTCTTGCACTTATCCATACCCGGAGACTCGTCCGACGCAGTTATTGGTATTTTCGGTATTATTCGGTATTTTCGGTATTTTGACCGGGTGGCTTTCTCAAGTGGTATTCTCGCTATTCTGGCTCGCTGGACCCCGTATAAAATCTCTGTAAGCATTTTGGGACATTTCGTGTTATTTCGACCCCGGACGGGGCCAGGGGTATTTTCGTCATTTGCCACCCGGGAGTGCACCGGTCAGGTACGATGAAGTTATACGATTATGTATTTGCTACCCGGAAGCAGTGGGTTATTTTACGGGGTCCTCCGTTATTTTCTCATCTATATTCCCGCCTAATCCTGGATCGGGATGCATTTCAGAGGTTATATTGCGGAGCGGCCTTTGTTCTAATTTAATTGGAGATTAATTAGGGTGACTTGGGCTTAATCTAATTTAATTAAGATTAATTGGACTCTTGGGCCAAGGTTTGTATTTTGGGCTCCATTTCCCTATAAATAGAGGTCCCAAGGCATGAAGGGAGGGGTCGAATCTTTTTCGCATCTCCTAAGGCACGAAGTCGCGAGAACTCCTCCCTGCAGTCACTATTCGCGAGAACTCTAACCAGTTCGCGTGACTACCCCTGTTCTGGTCACTATTCGCGAGAACTCCTCCCTGCAGTCACCAGTCGCGAGAAATCCAACCTGTTCGCGTGACTGCGCTCAGCGTACAGTGTTTTCTGCACTATCTTACAGCACCGGTCGCGCTCAGCGTACAGTGTTTTCCGCACTATCGTGCAGTATTTTCGATTATTTCACGAGCCGGTTTCATCTATGTTATTGCCGTCACCTCATTGTATTTGTATCGCTCGATTATTATAGTGAAAACCCAGGTAGAGCTTCGCTCTCCCGAGGACGTAAGCCCACACATTGTGGGCCCAACCTCGTATATTGCTCGTGTCCCCACAACAACACATTTTACGAATTAATCATAAAATTGACTGATCTAAAAATAAATATCCAAAACATTTTTAGATAAGATCAAGCCCCGAGGTTAACAAAATTACATAAATAACCTCGGGCAATATCAGGTTTCGATAGATACCAAAATACTAAATTTTGAATAATTAAATTAAATAAAATAACAAATGAACCATATTAATATATTTGATTAGATAACTAAATACAAAAATTATTTTAAAATTGTAATAAAAGGATGAATTTGTTAAATTAGCGGTATACCGAATTCTTTTACTGAACCGAAAGGACAAAAATTTATAAACCGAAATACGGAAAAGATTTTCTAAATTCTGTATCGATTCGATAAAAAAATCGATATTCAGTTTCATCGACTACACTCCTAGTTAGAGGTAAATTTGGTCGATCCTTTGACAAATGCACTAGGTAAGCGAAATAACC
>RWGZ01001068.1:131747-206219 GCA_009725065.1 Utricularia reniformis
TGGGCACCATAATGGATAGCGGTACTGATCTGGAAAATTTGGAAAAAGCTATCGACGGTTGTCGAAATCCCGTTGGTCTCCATGAAGATGATGAAGGCAACCACCAAAGATATTGCATTCGGGTTACGTTGGAAAAGATGGACGTTTAAAGAGGTCAAGAGAGCGGAGATGAAAGGGTGAAGCGGAAAGCGGAGACCGCTCTCTAGGTATTCGAGACAAATCGTATGGGTGCCAACCGGCGGACGCAGGATCCGATCAGAAGGACCCGGCTTGTATAGAACACAATCGGAAGGGATGTGGTAATCTTCCACCACAGATTTCCATTTTCGAGGGTGCATGGTAAAGGGTCGATCAAAAGACTTTAGGGCACTAACAGCAGGACTCCGAGGACCGGTCGTATTCTCGAGATGTGTCAGTCGATCGAAGAAATGAGGATAAGGGTTCGTAATTGGAGAACGGAAAGCAGAAAGACACGAATTGGAACTCCCCGAGTTGGATGAGGAGTCCGAGGAATGAGAGGACGAGGCATCAGAGTTCGAGGAACGAGCGGAGTCGGAGGACATGATGTGAAGTTCTCGGAATTAAGGTTTTTCAAATTTTTATAATTTTTTCCTGATTTTATTAAGTGTCTCGCGAGAAATCGTTCGTAAAGTCGCGACTCACTGTGCAATGAGAGCTGTCGCTAGAAATCGTTTGTAAAGTCGCGAGTCACTGTCCTCTAAGAGCTGTCACGAGAAATAGTTCGTAAAGTCGTGACTCACTGTGCAATGAGAGCTGTCGCGAGAAATCGTTCGTAAAGTCGCGAGTCACTGTGCTTTGAGAGTATTCGCGAGAAATCGGTCGAAAAGTCGCGAAAGAGTTTGTGTTTCCGCGAATAAGTACTGTAACAGGGGGGGATCCGGTATTTATAGGGCCGGATCCTAGTGTCGTGAAAAATCCCGAGATTTTGGCACGAGCTCAGAATCTGATGTTCTTAGTGTCAAAACGATCGCGTCTGCGAGGGGTTCTCAACCCTACTAACTGTTTTTCCAAAAAAACAAAAAATTCGCGAGCAAGTATCGACTTTCGGGACGAGGTGTTAATATATTGTTTACGATTCAGACTCTGAATCTGAAAACCAGGGGACTATTGATATTACCCGGGTATATTCTCTTGTATTTATCCTTACCCGGGGGCTCGTCCGACGTGGTTATTGGTATTTTCGGTATTTTTATCGGATGGCATTCTCAAGTGGTATTCTCACAATTCTGGCTCGCTGGGCCCCGTATAAAGTCTCTGTAAGAATTTTGAGTTGTTTCGGGTCATTTCGGCCCTGTACGGGGCCAGGGGTATTTTCGTAATTTGCCACCCGGGGGCGCACCGGTCAGGTGCAATGATGTTATGTGGCTGTATATTCAACATCTGGAAGCAGTGAATTATTTTACGAGGTTCTCCGGTATTTTCTCATCGATATTTCCACCTAATTCTAGATCGATATTTTCCGAAGTTCTATTGCGGAATGGCATTTGTTCTAATTTAATTGGATATTATTTAGGTGACTTGGGCTTAATCTAATGATATTGGGCTCTTGGGCCTAAAACTTATTGATTGGGCTGGATTTCTCTATAAATAGGAGTCCTAAGGCATTGAGAAAGGATTCGGACCCTTTTCGCATCTCCCAATGCAAGACTTTCGCTCGAAATCGCGAGACTTCGTTTTACAGCCACTATTCGCGAGAACTCGCACCAAATCTCGCGGCCACCCTCATCTGGGTTACTATTCGCGAGAACTCGCACCGAAACTCGCGGCCACCCTCATCTGGATTACTATTCGCGAGAACTCTTGCCTGTAGTCACTATTCGCGAGTTCTTGCTCGTACAGTGTTCTTTGCGTTGCTCATACAGTGTCGGCTGCGTTGCTCGTACAGTGTCGGCTGTGTTGCTCGTACAGTGCCGGCTGCGTTGCTTGTACAGTGCCGGCCGAATTGCTTGTACAGTGTTTTCTGCGAGTTGTTGATCACAACTCGCGGCTGCCGGTTTTTTGAGCCCGACTGAGCTTTTTCGATCGTTTTTCGAGCCGTTTTTCCCCGTATTATCATTATTACCTCATTGTATTTGTGCCGCTTGATTATTATAGTGGAAACCAAGGTAGAGCTTTGCTCTCCCGAGGACGTAAGCCAGCACATTGTGGGCCCAACCTCGTATATCGTTCGTGTCCCCGCAACAATCTAATTTCGAGTAAATCATAAATTGACTGACCTAAAAATAATTACCCAAAATATTTTAAGACTAGATCTGATCTAGTCTAAAAATATTTTGGATATTTATTTTTAGATCAGTCAATTTATTATTAATTCGTAAATTATGTTTTTGTGGGGACACGAGCGATATACGAGGTTGGGCCCACAATGTGCGGGCTTACGTCCTCGGGAGAGCGAAGCTCTACCTTGGTTTTCACTATAATAATCAAGTGATACAATTACAACGAGATGGTAACGATAATACGGATGAAAACGGGTCAAAAAACGGTCGAATATGCAGTTGCGTCGCACTGGACGCGAGTGAACAGTGTAGGCAGGTGGACTGGGCGCGAGATGGCACTGTTCGCGACGAATGGAGGACTCGTCGCGGCTAAGGGACTCGTCGAGGGCTAAGGGACTGGTCGCGGTTAAGGGACTCGTCGCGGCTAAGGGGGGTGGTCGCGAATAGTGAGTTTCGTCGCGACTGGGAGAGCAGATTTTGCCTTGGGAAGCGTGATAAGAGTCCGAATCCTTTCTCAATGCCTTGTGACTACTATTTATAGAGAAGTTTAGCCCAAAACTCACCCTCTTAGGCCCATAAGCATAGTTCACCTCACTTAGCCCAAAATAATTAAATATCCCTAATTATGACAAAATAAATGCCATGTAGATCTCGAAACCTCGGGAAGCAACCCGGATAAGATGTTAGTCGGAAATACGATCAGAAAATTCCCGAGAACCTCGTATATCGATCCTTCGCTTTTAGATAGTGAATTTGCAGCCAGACAACATTATTGCACCTATTCGGTGCACTTTCGGTGGCAAATGACGGAAATACCCCTGGCTTCGTCCGGAGCCGAAATGGCCCGAAACACTTCAGATAGCTTATCGAGGCTTTATATATAGCTTGACAAGTCAGAATTACGAGAATACCGAAAGTACAGAGAATACCGAGAATACCGAAAATACCGAGAATACCGAAAATTCCGATAACCACGCTAGACGAGCTCCCGGATGAGAATGAATATAAAAGAGAGTACCCGGGTAATATCAATAATCCCCTGGTTTTCAGATTCAGAGTCTGAGTCGTAAACCACATATTATCAGCCCGTCCCGAAATCCGATTATCGTTCTGGAGCCCCGACGAGGAAGTGCCTAGTACGGTTGAAATTCTCTCGTCGATACGATCGTTTTGACACTAAGTACGTCAGATTCTGAGCTCGGGTGAAAATTTCGGGATTTTCCGGCCCGGGATTTTTCCCCTATAAATAGACTGCTCGCTCCTCATAATTCATTCTCTCTCGCGCTGATCTATAATCTCGCGACGAATAAGCCTGCTGCTTCACTCGCGACGAATAAGCTTTCCGTTTATCTCGCGACGACTAAACCTGCTGCTTCACTCGCGACGAATTACACACTGTGAGCTCTCGCGACGAATCAGTACACTGTTCTTATCGCGACGAATCCTTAACCTTAACCCAGAACTGTTTTCTCGCGACGAATCGTTCACTTGTCGCGACTCGGACTTAAAAACTTGTAAAATTAATTTCAAAAAAATAAATTNTAATCAGAAACAAACTTAATACCGAAGCTGCGCTGAATCGAAAATATATTCGCGTTTTCCATCCTATACTCCAGATAAAAACTCAATGGAACTAAAAACGTCCCCACGGACGGCGCCAATGTTATCGCTAGCTAAAAAATCCGCAATAACAAAATTTAGACCCCTTTTACGGATAGGGGTCGAACGAAAAAGTAATACGAAAGCGAGAAGTAAAAAGACATGATTTTTGCAGGTGGAAAACCTTTTTGTAAAAGAAAGGATAAAAAACCACCCCGGCCGTAGCCTTTGAATCCACTATAAATGTCAAGTTCGTAGATTTACAACAGGAGAACATGAGGTAGAAAACCAAAGAAAAAAGATCGTGTTTTGATGGCCGTAGTCGTAGGTTTCCCGGTCGAAAATGAAAAGAATAGCGGCCTCCTCTTTAGGTCAAGAATCCAAGCTCCATTAGGTCAAGAGTCCAAGAAAAAAAAACCCCCCATTTTTCTTTGTTTAACCATGTTTATATAGTTAATTAATCCAGCCCAATTATATCTCACTAGGCCCATCATTAATGGAGTCCAATAAATAATTACCCATTAATCTCTAAATTAGGCACAAGGATCCTGTAAATAAGCATCCTGATCCAAATACCACGATAAGTTATAAACAATGTCAATCATCAAAATATCTCGATCTCCTTCATTTCTCGACTTGGGAATGACTATATAGAAATATATATGTCATCGAATAATAAATATCTCAGGGTCATATCAATATCATATGCCTCATTTCTCGAAATGTTCCACATGTTCTAGGTGTTATTATTCTTATTTCATATAAACTTGAATTGATGTTGTTAAAACATGAATACATGTTGTTAAATCCAAGATATACTTGGTTATACCATGATTTATGTGAATAAACTATAGTTTAAATGCTATGACATGAAGTCGTGTTGTTATGACTTGCAAAATCATTCCGTTTTCGAACTCACTTTTTTGTATATACAACAAGTATTCGTGATCTTAGCCTTTATTCAGTTTGAATACACTTGGTTTTACCAAATTTGTAATGTGATTTGTATGAGTATCATTTGACTCATTTTTCACAAAGTTCCACATGTTCTAGGTGTGATGATTTTGATTTCATTTAAACTTGAATTGATGTTGTTAATACATGAATACATGTTGTTAGAACCAAGAATTACTTGGTTATTCCATGATTTATGTGATTAAATTATAGTCTAAATGTTATGACATGAAGTCGTGTTGTTATGACTTGCAGGATCATTCCGTTTTCGAACTTACTTTTTGTATATACAACAAGTATTCGTGATCTTAGCCTTTATTTAGTTTGAATACACTTAGTTTTACCAAATTTGTAATGTGATTTGTATGAGTATCATTTGGCTCATTTTTCACAAAGTTCCACATGTTATAGGTGTAATGATTTTGATTTCATTTAAACTTGAATTGATGTTTTAAATACATGAATACATGTTGTTTGAACGAAGAATTACTTGGTTATTCAATGATTTATGTGATTAAACTATAGTTATATGTTATGACATGAAGTCGTGTTGTTATGACTTGCACGATCATTCCGTTTTCCAACTTACTTTTATTGTATATACAACAAGTATTCCTGATCTTAGCCTTTATTTAGTTTGAATACACTTGGTTTTACCAAATTTATTATGTGATTTGTATGAGTATTCTTTGGCTCATATTTCACAAAGTTCCACATGTTCTAGGTGTGATGATTTTGATTTCATTTAAACTTGAATTGATGTTGTTAATACATGAATACATGTTGTTAGAACCAAGAATTACTTGGTTATTCCATGATTTATGTGATTAAATTATAGTCTAAATGTTATGACATGAAGTCGTGTTGTTATGTCTTGCATGATCATTCGTTTTCGAACTTACTTTTTTGTATATACAACAAGTATTCGTGATCTTAGGCTTTATTTAATTTGAATACACTTGGTTTTACCAAATTTACAATGTGATTTGTATGAATATGATATGGCTAACTTTTCACATAATTCCACATGTTCTTGGTGTGATGATTTTGATTTCATATAAACTTGAATTGATGTTGTTAAAACATGAATACATGTTGTTAGAACCAAGAATTACTTGGTTATACCATGATTTATGTGATTAAACTATAATTTAAATGACATGACATGAAGTCGTGTTGTTATGACTTGCACGATCATTCGTTTTCGAACTTTCTTTTTTGTATATACAACAAGTATTCATGATCTTAGGCTTTATTTAGTTTGAATACACTTGGTTTTACCAAATTTATTATGTGATTTGTATAAGTATTATTTGGCTCATTTTTCACAAAGTTCCACATGTTCTAGGTGTGATGATTTTGATTTCATATAAACATGATTTGATGTTGTTAAAACATGAATACATGTTGTTAGAACCAAGAATTACTTGGTTATTCCATGATTTATGTGATTAAATTATAGTTGAAATGTAATGATATGAAGTCGTGTTGTTATGACTAGCACGATCATACCGTTTTCGAACTTAATTTTTTTGTATTTACAACAAGTTTTCGTGATGTTAGCATTTATTTAGTTTGAATACACTTGGTTTTACCAAATTTGCAATGTGATTTGTATGAATATCATATGTCTCTTTTCTCGCAAAGTTCCACATGTTCTTGGTGTGATTATTCTTATTTCATCTAAACTTGAATTGATGTTGTTAAAACATGAATACATGTTGTTAGAACCAAGAAATACTTGGTTATACCATGATTTATGTGATTAAACTATAGTTTAAACGCTATGACATGAAGTCGTCTTGTTATGACTTGCAAAATCATTCCGTTTTCGAACTCACTTTTTTGTATATACAACAAGTATTCGTGATGTAGCATTTATTTAGTTTGAATACACTTGGTTTTACCAAATATATATTGTGATTTGTATTAGTATCATTTGGCTCATTTATCACAAAGTTCCACATGATCTAGGTGTGATGATTTTGATTTCATTTACACTTGAATTTATGTTGTTAATACATGAATACATGATGTTAGAACCAAGAAATAATTGGTTATTCCATGATTTATGTTATTAAATTATTGTTTAAATGTTATGACATGAAGTCGTGTTGTTATGACATACACGATCATTCCGTTTTCTAACTAACTTTTTTTGAATATACAACAAGTATTCGTGATCTAAGCATTTCATTTAATTTGAATACACTTGGTTTTACCAAATATATATTGTGATTTGTATGAGTATCATTTGGCTCATTTTTCACAAAGTTCCACATGTTCTAGGTGTGATGATTTTGATTTCATTAAAACTTGAATTGATGTTGTTAATACATGAATACATGTTGTTAGAACCAAGAATTACTTGGTTATTCCATGATTTATGTGATTAAATTATAGTTGAAATGTAATGACATGAAGTCGTGTTGTTATGACTTGCACGATCATTCCGTTTTCGAACTTAATTTTTTTGTATATACAACAAGTATTCGTGATCTTAGCATTTATATAGTTTGAATACACTTGGTTTACCAAATTTGCAATGTGATTTGTATGAATGTTATCGCTGCTAAAAAATCCGCAATAACAAAATTTAGACCCCTTTTACGGATAGGGGTCGAACGAAAAAGTAATACGAAAGCGAGAAGTAAAAAGACATGATTTTTGCAGGTGGAAAACCTTTCTGTAAAAGAAAGGATAAAAAACCACCCCGGCCGTAGCCTTTGAATCCACTATAAATGTCAAGTTCGTAGATTTACAATAGGAGAACATGAGGTAGAAAACCAAGGAAAAAAGATGATGTTTTGATGGCCGTAGTCGTAGGTTTCCCGGGCGAAAAAGAAAAGAATATCGGCCTCCTCCTTAGGTCAAGAATCCAAGCTCCATTAGGTCAAGAATCCAAGAAAAAAAAACCCCCCATTTTTCTTTGTTTAACCATGTTTATATAGATAATTAATCCAGCCCAATTATATCTCACTAGGCCCATCATTAATGGAGTCCAATAAATAATGACCCATTAATCTCTAAATTAGACACAAGGATCCTGTAAATAAGCATCCTGATCCAAATACCACGATAAGTTATAAACAATGTCAATCATCAAAATATCTCGATCTCCTTCATTTCTCGACTTGGGAATGACTATATAGAAATATATATGTCATCGAATAATAAATTTCTCAGGGTGATATCAGAAGTCCCCTGATTTGCTTAGTCGAAATATTCGAGTACGCAAATCATAAATTTACCCTGAGAATATTGTTGCAATAAACTCATAATAATAGTATCGCATTTTGTAACTCAATATACCAGGCATGAGTGATTGAGCATATCTCAAAGAAATAAATATTACTGACTGAATACCATCATCTCATGAAACTTCATATGTATTTCTAAAATAATGAGTGGGGATATTATCTTCTTATAACAGAACCTGATATTATAATTCTTCAAAATCTCTATCTATGAACTCTATTGATCTAATCTAAAAATGTTTTGGGTATTTATTTTTAGATCAGTCAATTTATGATTAATTCGTAAATTATATTGTTGTGGGGACACGAGCGATATACGAGGTTGGGCCCACAATGTGTGGGCTTACGTCCTCGGGAGAGCGAAGCTCTACCTTGGTTTTCACTATAATAATCAAGTGATACAATTACAACGAGATGGTAACGATAATACGGATGAAAACGGATCGAAAAACGGTCGAATATGCAGTTGCGTCGCACTGGACGCGAGTGAACAGTGCAGCCAGTGCAGAGTTACTGTTCGTGACCAGTGATTCGTAACGAATAGTGATGAATGACTGATTCGTAACGAGAAGTAATGATGCCTGATTCGTAACGAGAAGTAATGATGCCTGATTCGTAACGAGCAGTAATGATGCCTGATTCGTAACGAGAAGTAATAATGCCTGATTCATATCGAGAAGTGATCATGCCTGATTCGTAACGAGAAGTAATGATGCCTGATTCGTAACGAGAAGTAATAATGCCTGATTCGTAACGAGAAGTAATAATGCCTGATTCGTAACGAGANACTCATAAATGTTAGTAAGTTGGATCGAAAGTGGGAAGGACCGTACAGAGTGACGGCAGTAGTGAAAGGAGGAACATATAAGATCGCAAGCATGAGCGGGGAGGAGCTGCCACAGACTCGGTATATTTCCAATTTGCGCAAGTATTATGTATAGACGTGACTCATCGATCTTTTTGAAAATAAAATTCTTCTCCCTTTTTTTTAGTGGTCATATTCTAATTTATTACGTATCTTTTTTGACGACATGAATTCGATCGACTAGGGGACTGGTAAGATAGGAGGAGGTACATTGCATTTTAGTACGAAGGAGGATGGAATAAATTTAATAGGTTAAATCATAAATACAATGTACCACCTGTCTTATAGTCGATCGTTTAAATCATAATGATTTTGATTTCATTTAAAATTGAATTGATGTTTTTAATACATGAATACATGTTGTTATAACCAAGAATTACTTGGTTATTCAAAGATTTATGTGATTAAACAATAGTTAAATGATATGACATGAAGTCGTGTTGTTATGACTTGCACGATCATTCCGGTTTCGAACTTACTTTTTTTGTATATACAACATTTCTTCGTGATGTTAGCATTTATTTAGTTTGATTACACTTGGTTTTACCAAATATATAATGTGATTTGTACGAGTATCATTTGGCTCATTTTTCACAAAGTTCCACATGTTCTAGGTGTGATGATTTTGATATGATATAAACTTCAATTGATGTTGTTAAAACATGAATACATGTTGTTAGAACCAAGAATTACTTGGTTATTCAATGATTTATGTGATTAAACTATAGTTTAAATGTTATGACATGAACTCGTGTTGTTATGACTTACACGATCATTCCGGTTTTGAACTTACTTTTTTTGTATATACAACATGTATTCGTGATGTTAGCATTTATTTAGTTTGAATACACTTGGTTTTAAAATATATATATTGTGATTTGTATGAGTATCATTTGACTCATTTGTCACAAAGTTCCACATGTTCTAGGTGTAATGATTTTGATTTCATTTAAAATTGAATTGATGTTTTTAATACATGAATACATGTTGTTATAACCAGGAAATACTTGGTTATTCACTGATTTATGTGATTAAACTATAGTTAAATGTTATGACATGAAGTCGTGTTGTTATGACTTGCACGATCATTCCGGTTTCGAACTTACTTTTTTTGTATACACAACATGTATTCGTGATGTTAGCATTTATTTAGTTTGAATACACTTCGTTTACCAAATTTGTAATGTGATTTGTACGAGTATCATTTGTCACATTTTTCACAAAGTTCCACATGTTCTAGGTGTAATGATTTTGATTTCATTTAAACTTGAATTGATGTTTTTAATACATGAATACATGTTGTTATAACCAAGAATTACTTGGTTATTCAATGATTTATGTGATTAAACTATAGTTAAATGTTATGACATGAAGTCGTGTTGTTATGACTTGCACGATCATTCCGGTTTCGAACTTACTTTTTTTGTATATACAACATGTATTCGTGATGTTAGCATTTATTTAGTTTGATTACACTTGGTTTTACCAAATATATAATGTGATTTGTACGAGTATCATTTGGCTCATTTTTCACAAAGTTCCACATGTTCTAGGTGTGATGATTTTGATATGATTTAAACTTGAATTGATGTTGTTAAAACATGAATACATGTTGTTATAACCAAGAATTACTTGGTTATTCAATGATTTATGTGATTAAACTATAGTTAAATGTTATGACATGAAGTCGTGTTGTTATGACTTGCACGATCATTCCGGTTTCGAACTTACTTTTTTTGTATATACAACATGTATTCGTGATGTTAGCATTTATTTAGTTTGAATACACTTGGTTTACCAAATTTGTAATGTGATTTGTATGAGTATCATTTGTCTCATTTTTCACAAAGTTCCACATGTTCTAGGTGTAATGATTTTGATTTCATTTAAACTTGAATTGATGTTTTTAATACATGAATACATGTTGTTATAACCAAGAATTACTTGGTTATTCAATGATTTATGTGATTAAACTATAGTTAAATGTTATGACATGAAGTCGTGTTGTTATGATTTGCACGATCATTCCGTTTTCGAACTAACTTTTTTTGTATATACAACAAGTATTTGTGATGTTAGCATTTATTTAGTTTGAATATACTTGGTTTACCAAATTTGTACTGTGATTTGTATGAGTATCATTTGTCTCATTTTTCACAAAGTTCCACATGTTCTAGGTGTAATGATTTTGATTTCATTTAAACTTGAATTGATGTTTTTAATAAATGAATACATGTTGTTATAACCAAGAATTACTTGGTTATTCAATGATTTATGTGATTAAACTATAGTTTAAATGTTACGACATGAAGTCGTGTTGTTATGACCTTCACGATCATTCCGGTTTTGAACTTACTTTTTTTGTATATACATCAAGTATTCGCGATGTTAGCATTTATTTAATTTGAATACACTTGGTTTTACAAAATTTATAATGTGATTTGTATGAGTGTCATTTGGCTCATTTTTAACAAAGTTCCACATGTTCTATGTGTGATGATTTTGATTTCATTTAAACTTGAATAGACGTTGTTAAAACATGAATACTTGTTGTTAGAACCAAGAATTACTTGGTTATACCATGATTTATGTGATTAAACTAAAATTTAAATGACATGACATGAAGTCGTGTTGTTATGACTTGCACGATAGTTCAGTTTTCGAACTTACATTTTTTGTATATACAACAAGTGTTCGTGATGTTAGCATTTATTTAGTTTGAATACAATTGGTTTACCAAATTTGTAATGTGATTTGTATGAGTATCATTTGGCTCATTTTTCACAAAGTTCCACATGTTCTAGGTGTAATGATTTTGATTTCATTTAAACTTGAATTGATGTTTTTAATACATGAATACATGTTGTTATAACCAAGAATTACTTGGTTATACCATGATTTATGTGATTAAACTAAAATTTAAATGACATGACATGAAGTCGTGTTGTTATGACTTGCACGATAGTTCAGTTTTCGAACTTACATTTTTTGTATATACAACAAGTGTTCGTGATGTTAGCATTTATTTAGTTTGAATACACTTGGTTTACCAAATTTGTAATGTGATTTGTATGAGTATCATTTGGCTCATTTTTCACAAAGTTCCACATGTTCTAGGTGTGATGATTTTGATTTCATTTAAACTTGAATTGATGTTGTTAAAACATGAATACATGTTGTTAGAACCAAGAAATACTTGGTTATACCATGATTTATGTGATTAAACTATAGTTTAAATGCTATGACATGAAGTCGTGTTGTTATGACTTGCACGATCATTCCGTTTTCGAACTTACTTTTTTTGTATATACAACAAGTATTCGTGATCTTAGCCTTTATTTAGTTTGAATACACTTGGTTTTACCAAATTTATAATGTGATTTGTATGAGTATCATTTGGCTCATTTTTCACAAAGTTCCACATGTTCTAGGTGTGATGATTTTGATTTCATTTAAACTTGAATTGATGTTGTTAAAACATGAATACATGTTGTTAGAACCAAGAATTACTTGGTTATTCCATGATTTATGTGATTAAATTATAGTCTAAATGTTATGACATGAAGTCGTGTTGTTATAACTTGCAGGATCATTCCGTTTTCGAACTTACTTTTTTGTATATACAACAAGTATTCGTGATCTTAGGCTTTATTTAGTTTGAATACACTTGGTTTTACCAAATTTACAATGTGATTTGTATGAATATGATATGCCTCACTTTTCACATAGTTCCACATGTTCTTGGTGTGATGATTTTGAATTCATATAAACTTGAATTGATGTTGTTAAAACATGAATACATGTTGTTAGAACCAAGAATTACTTGGTTATACCATCATTTATGTGATTAAACTATAATTTAAATGACATGACATGAAGTCGTGTTGTTATGACTTGCACGATAGTTCCGTTTTCGAACTTACATTTTTTGTATATACAACATGTGTTCGTGATGCTAGCATTTATTTAGTTTGAATACAATTTGTTTTACCTAATTTTCAGTTTCATTTGTATGAATTTCATTTGGCTCATTTTCACATAGTTCTACATGTTCTAGATGTGATGATTTTGATTTCAACTAAACTTGAATTGATGTTGTTAAAACATGATTTGTATATTGTGATTTGTATGAGTATCATTTGGCTCATTTTTCACAAAGTTCCACATGTTCTAGGTGTGATGATTTTGATTTCATTTAAACTTGAATTGATGTTGTTAAAACATGAATACATGTTGTTAGAACAAAGAATTACTTGGTTATTCAATGATTTATGTGATTAAACTATAGTTTAAATGTTATGACATGAAGTCGTGTTGTTATGACTTACACGATCATTCCTGTTTCGAACTTACTTTTTTGTATATACAACATGTATTCGTGATGTTAGCATTTATTTAGTTTGAATACACTTGGTTTTACTAAATATATATTGTGATTTGTATGAGTATCATTTGGCTCATTTTTCACAAAGTTCCACATGTTCTAGGTGTGATGATTTTGATATCATTTAAACTTGAATTGATGTTGTTAATACATGAATACATGTTGTTAGAACCAAGAATTACTTGGTTATTCCATGATTTATGTGATTAAACTATAGTTAAATGTTATGACTTGAAGTCGTGTTGTTATGACTTGCACGATCATTCTGATTTCGAACTTACTTTTTTTGTATATACAACAAGTATTCGTGATCTTAGCCTTAATTTAGTTTGAATACACTTGGTTTACCAAATTTATTATGTGATTTGTATGAGTATCCTTTGACTCATTTTTCACAAAGTTCCACATGTTCTAGGTGTGATGATTTTGATTTCATTTAAGCTTGAATTGATGTAGTTAATACATGAATACATGTTGTTAGAACCAATAATTACTTGGTTATTCCATGATTTATGTGATTAAATTATAGTTTAAATGTTATTACATTCTGTCGCGTTGTTATGACTTGCATGATCATTCCGTTTTCGAACTTACTTTTTTTGTATATACAACAAGTATTCGTGATCTTAGCCTTTATTTAGTTTGAATACACTTGGTTTTACCAAATTTACAATGTGATTTGTATGAATATCATATGCCTCATTTTCCAAATAGTTCCACATGTTATAGGTGTGATGATTTTGATATCTTATAAACTTGAATTGATGTTGTTAAAACATGAATACATGTTTTTAGAACCAAGAAATACTTGGTTGTACCATGATTTATGTGATTAAACTACAGTTTAAATGATATGACATGAAGTCGTGCTGTTATGACTTGCACAATCATTCCGTTTTCGAACTTACTTTTTTTGAATATTGATATTACCCGGGTATATTCTCTTGTGTTTATCCTTACCCGGGAGCTCGTCCGACGTGGTTATTGGTATTTTCGGTATTTTCATATTCTTATCGGATGGCATTCTCAAGTGGTATTCTCGCAATTCTGGCTCGCTGGGCCCCGTATAAAGTCTCTGTAAGCATTTTGAGATGTTTCGGGTCATTTCTTCCCCGGACCGGGCCAGGGGTATTTTCGTAATTTGCCACACGTGAGCGCACCGGTAGGGTGCAATGATGTTACGTGGCCGCGTATTCGCTATCCTAAGGCAAAGAACTGACATACGAGGTTCTCGGGAATTTTATGATTGTATTTCCGACTAATATCTTGTCCGGGTTGGTTCCCGAGGCTTCGAGATCAACATGGCATTTATTATATCATAATTGGGAATATTTAAATACTTTGGCTAAGTGAGGTGAACTAGGCTTATGGGCTCAAGTGAGTGGGTTTTGGGCTGGATTTCTTTATAAATAGGAGCCCCAATGCATTGAGAAAGGATTCGGACTCTTTCCGCATCTCCCAAGGCAAGAGTTTCGCTCGAAATTGCGGGACTTCATTTTTCAGCCACTATTCGTGAGAACTCGTAACAGTTCGCGCGGCCACCCTCACCTGGGTCAATATTCGCGAGAACTCGCACCAGTTCGCGCGGCCACCCTCACCTGGGTCACTATTCGCGAGAACTCGTACCANGAACTGACATACGAGGTTCTCGGGAATTTTATGATTGTATTTCCGACTAATATCTTGTCCGGGTTGGTTCCCGAGGCTTCGAGATCAACATGGCATTTATTATATCATAATTGGGAATATTTAAATACTTTGGCTAAGTGAGGTGAACTAGGCTTATGGGCTCAAGTGAGTGGGTTTTGGGCTGGATTTCTTTATAAATAGGAGCCCCAATGCATTGAGAAAGGATTCGGACTCTTTCCGCATCTCCCAAGGCAAGAGTTTCGCTCGAAATTGCGGGACTTCATTTTTCAGCCACTATTCGCGAGAACTCGCAACAGTTCGCGCGGCCACCATCACCTGGGTCACTATTCGCGAGAACTCGTACCAGTTCGCGCGGCCACCCTCATCTGGTTACTATTCGCGAGAACTCGCATCTGCAGTTACTATTCGCGAGTTCCTGCTCGTACAGTGTTCTCTGCACTGCTCGTACAGTGCCGGCTGCGCGGCTAGTACAATATTTTCTGCAAGTTATCGACAAACACGCGGCTGTCAGCTTTCCTAGCCCGACTGAGTGTTTTCGACCATTTCACGAGCCGTTCTCATCCGTATTGTTGCTATCACATCGTTGTAATTGTACTCGCCGAATATTATAGTGAAAACCAAGGTAGAGCTTTGCTCTCCCTAGGACTTCAGCTCACACATTGTGGGTCCAACCTCGTATATCGCTCGTGTCCTCACAACAATTTACTTTCGAATTAATTATAAATTGACTGATCTAAAAATAAATACCCAACATATTTTTAGACTATATCATATATACAACAAGTATTCGTGATGTTAGCATTTATTTAGTTTGAATACACTTGGTTTTACCAAATTAATAATGTGATTTGTATGAGTATCTTATGGCTCATTTTTCAAAAAGTTCCACATGTTGTAGGTGTGATGATTTTGATTTCAATTAACTTGAATTGATGTTGTTAAAACATGAATACATGTTGTTAGAACCAAGAATTACTTGGTTATTCAATGATTTATGTGATTAAACTATAGTTTAAATGTTATGACTTGAAGTCGTGTTGTTATGACTTACACGATCATTCTGGTTTCGAACTTACTTTTTTGTATATACAACATGTATTCGTGATGTTAGCATTTATTTAGTTTGAATACACTTGGTTTTACCAAATATATATTGTGATTTGTATGAGTATCATTTGGCTCATTTTTCACAATGTTCCAAATGTTCTAGGTGTGATGATTTTGATTTCATTTAAACTTGAATTGATATTGTTAATACATGAATACATGTTGTTAGAACCAAGAATTACTTGGTTATTCCATGATTTATGTGATTAAATTATAGTCTAAATGTTATGACATGAAGTTGTGTTGTTATGACTTGCAGGATCATTCCGTTTTCGAACTTACTTTTTTGTATATACAACAAGTGTTCGTGATCTTAGCCTTTATTTAGTTTGAATACACTTGGTTTTACCAAATTTGTAATGTGATTTGTATGAGTATCATTTGGCCCATTATTCACAAAGTTCCACATGTTCTAGGTGTAATGATTTTGATTTCATTTAAACTTGAATTGATGTTTTTAATACATGAATACATGTTGTTAGAACCAAGAATTACTTGGTTATTCAATGATTTATGTGATTAAACTATAGTTAAATGTTATGAAATGAAGTCGTGTTGTTATGACTTGCACGATCATTCCGATTTCGAACTTACTTTTTTTGTATATACAACAAGTATTCGTGAAATTAGCCTTTATTTAGTTTGAATACACTTGGTTTTACCAAATTTATTATGTGATTTGTATGAGTATCCTTTGGCTCATTTTTCACAAAGTTCTACATGTTCTAGGTGTGATGATTTTGATTTCATTTAAGCTTGAATTGATGTAGTTAATACATGAATACATTTTGTTAGAACCAATAATTACTTGGTTATTCCATGATTTATGTGATTAAATTATAGTTTAAATGTTATGACATGCTGTCGTGTTGTTATGACTTGCACGATCATTCCGTTTTCGAACTTACTTTTTTTGTATATACAACAAGTATTCGTGATCTTAGCCTTTATTTAGTTTGAATACACTTGGTTTTACCAAATTTACAATGTGATTTGTATGAATATCATATGCCTCATTTTTCACATAGTTCCACATGTTATAGGTGTGATGATTTTGATATCATATAAACTTGAATTGATGTTGTTAAAACATGAATACATGTTTTTAGAACCAAGAAATACTTGGTTATACCATGATTTATGTGATTAAACTATAGTTTAAATGATATGACATGAAGTCGTGCTGTTATGACTTGCACAATTATTCCGTTTTCGAACTTACTTTTTTTGTATATTGATATTACCCGGGTATATTCTCTTGTATTTATCCTTACCCGGGAGCTCGTCCGACGTGGTGTATTTTCGGTATTTTCATATTCTTATCGGATGGCATTCTCAAGTGGTATTCTAGCAATTCTGGCTCGCTGGTCCCCGTATAATGTCTCTGTAAGCATTTTGAGATGTTTCGGGTCATTTCGGCCACGGACCGGGCCAGGGGTATTTTGGTAATTTGCCACTCGTGAGCGCACCTGTAGGGTGTAATGATGTTACGTGGCTGCGTATTCGCTATCCTAAGGCAAAGAACTAACATACGAGGTTCTCGCGAATTTTATGATTGTATTTACGACTAATATCTTGTCCGGGTTGGTTCCCGAGACTTCGAGATCAACATGACATTTATTATATCATAATTGGGAATATTTAATCACTTTGGGCTAAGTGAGGTGAACTAGGCTTATGGGCTCAAGTGAGTGAGTTTTGGGCTGGATTTCTCTATAAATAGGAGCCCCAATACATTGAGAAAGGATTCGGACTCTTTCCGCATCTCCCAAGGCAAGACTTTCGCTCGAAATTGCGGGACTTCATTTTTCAGCCACTATTCGCGAGAACTCGTACCAGTTCGCGCGGCCACCCTCACCTGGGTCACTATTCGCCAGAACTCGCACCAGTTCGCGCGGCCACCCTCACCTGGGTCACTATTCTCTAGAACTCGCACCAGTTCGCGCGGCCACCCTCACCTGGGTCACTATTCGCGAAAACTCGCACCAGTTCGCGCGGCCACCCTCATCTGGTTACTATTCGCGAGAACTCGCATCTGCAGTTACTATTCGCGAGTTCCTGCTCGTACAGTGTTCTCTGCACTGCTCGTACTGTGCCGGCTGCGCTGCTAGTACAGTATTTTCTGCAAGTTATCGACCACAACTCGCGGCCGTCAGCTTTCCGAGCCCGACTGAGTGTTTTTGACCATTTCACGAGCCGTTCTCATCCGTATTGTTGCTATCACATCGTTGTAAATGTACTCGCCGAATATTATAGTGAAAACCAAGGTAGAGCTTTGCTCTCCCGAGGACGTAAGCTCACACATTGTGGGTCCAACCTCGTATAATGCTCGTGTCCTGACAACAATTTAATTTCGAATTAATTATAAATTGACTGATCTAAAAATAAATACCCAACATATTTTTAGACTAGATCATATATACAACAAGTATTCGTGATGTTAGCATTTATTTATTTCGAATACACTTGGTTTAACCAAATTTATAATGTGATTTGTATGAGTATCATTTGGCTCATTTTTCACAAAGTTCCACATGTTCTAGGTGTGATGATTTTGATTTCATTTAAAGTTGAATTGATGTTGTTAAAACATGAATACATGTTGTTAGAACCAAGAATTACTTGGTTATTCAAAGATTTATGTGATTAAACTATAGTTTAAATGTTATGACATGAAGTCGTGTTGTTATGACTTACACGATCATTCCGGTTTCGAACTTACTTTTTGTATATACAACATGTATTCGTAATGTTAGCATTTATTTAGTTTGAATACACTTGGTTTTACCAAATATATATTGTGATTTGCATGAGTATCATTTGGCTCATTTTTCACAAAGTTCCACATGTTCTAGGTGTGATGCTTTTGATTTCATTTAAACTTGAATTGATGTTGTTAATACATGAATACATGTTGTTAGAATTAAGAATTACTTGGTTATTCCATGATTTATGTGATTAAATTATAGTCTAAATGTTATGACATGAAGTCGTGTTGTTATTGACTTGCAGGATCATTCCGTTTTCGAACTTACTTTTTTGTATATACAACAAGTATTCGTGATCTTAGCCTATATTTAGTTTGAATACACTTGGTTTTACCAAATTTGTAATGTGATTTGTATGAGTATCATTTGACTCATTTTTCACAAAGTTCCACATGTTCTAGGTGTAATGATTTTGATTTCATTTAAACTTGAATTGATGTTTTTAATACATGAATACATATTGTTAGAACCAAGAATTACTTGGTTATTCAATGATTTATGTGATTAAACTATAGTTAAATGTTATGACATGAAGTCGTGTTGTTATGACTTGCACGATCATTCCGATTTCGAACTTACTTTTTTTGTATATACAACAAGTATTCGTGATCTTAGCCATTATTTAGTTTGAATACACTTGGTTTTACCAAATTTATTATGTGATTTGTATGAGTATCCTTTGGATCATTTTTCACAAAGTTCCACATGTTCTAGGTGTGATGATTTTGATTTCATTTAAGCTTGAATTGATGTAGTTAATACATGAATACATGTTGTTAGAACCAATAATTACTTGGTTATTCCATGATTTATGTGATTAAACTATAGTTAAATGTTATGACATGAAGTCGTGTTGTTATGACTTGCACGATCATTCCGATTTCGAACTTACTTTTTTTGTATATACAACAAGTATTCGTGATCTTAGCCATTATTTAGTTTGAATACACTTGGTTTTACCAAATTTGTTATGTGATTTGTATGAGTATCCTTTGGCTCATTTTTCACAAACTTCCACATGTTCTAGGTGTGATGATTTTGATTTCCTTTAAGCTTGAATTGATGTAGTTAATACATGAATACATGTTGTTAGAACCAATAATTACTTGGTTATTCCATGATTTATGTGATTAAATTATTGTTTAAATGTTATGACACGCTGTCTTGTTGTTATGACTTGCACGATCATTCCGTTTTCGAACTTACTTTTTTTGTATATACAACAAGTATTCGTGATCTTAGCCTTTATTTAGTTTGAATACACTTGGTTTTTCCAAATTTACAATGTGATTTGTATGAATATCATATGCCTCATTTTTCACATAGTTCCACATGTTATAGGTGTGATGATTTTGATATCATATAAACTTGAATTGATGTTGTTAAAACATGAATACATGTTTTTAGAACCAAGAAATTCTTGGTTATACCATGATTTATGTGATTAAACTATAGTATAAATATTTGACATGAAGTCGTGCTGTTATGACTTGCACAATCATTCCGTTTTCGAACTTACTTTTTTTGTATATTGATATTACCCGGGTATATTCTCTTGTGTTTATCCTTACCCGGGAGCTCGTCCGACGTGGTTATTGGTATTTTCGGTATTTTCATATTCTTATCGGATGGCATTCTCAAGTGGTATTCTCGCAATTCTGGCTCGCTGGGCCCCGTATAAAGTCTCTGTAAGTATTTTGAGATGTTTTGGGTCATTTCGGCCCCGGACCGGGACAGGGGTATTTTCGTAATTTGCCACCCGAGAGCGCACCGGTAGGGTGCAATGATGTTACGTGGCTGCGTATTCGTTATCCTAAGGCAAAGAACTGACATACGAGGTTCTCGGGAATTTTATGATTGTATTTCCGACTAATATCTTGTCCGGGTTGGTTCCCGAGGCTTTGAGATCAACATGGCATTTATTATATCATAATTGGGAATATTTAATCACTTTGGGCTAAGTGAGGTGAACTAGGCTTATGGGCTCAAGTGAGTGGGTTTTGGGTTGGATTTCTCTATAAATAGGAGCCCCAATGCATTGAGAAAAGATTCGGACTCTTTCTGCATTTCCCAATGCAAGACTTTCGCTCGAAATTGAGGGACTTCATTTTTAAGCCACTATTCGCGAGAACTCGTACCAGTTCCCTCACCTGGTTCACTATTCACGAGAACTCGCACCAGTTCGCGCGGCCACCCTCACCTGGGTCACTATTAGCGAGAACTCGCACCAGTTCGCGCGGCCACCCTCACCTGGGTCACTATTCGCGAGAACTCGAACCAGTTCGCGCGGCCACCCTCATCTGGGTCACTATTCGCGAGAACTCGTACCAGTTCGCGCGGCCACCCTCATCTGGTTACTATTCGCGAGAACTCGCATATGCGGTTACTATTCGCGAGTTCCTGCTCGTACAGTGTTCTCTGCACTGCTCGTACAGTGCCGGCTACGCTGCTAGTACAGTATTTTCTGCAAGTTATCGACCACAACTCGCGGCTGTCAGCTTTCCGAGCCCGACTGAGTGTTTTCGACCATTTCACGAGCCGTTCTCATCCGTATTGTTGCTATCACATCGTTGTAATTGTACTCGCCGAATATTATAGTGAAAACCAAGGTAGAGCTTTGCTCTCCCGAGGACGTCAGCTCACACATTGTGGGTCCAACCTCGTATATCTCTCGTGTCCTCACAACAATTTAATTTCGAATTAATTATAAATTGACTGATCTAAAAATAAATACCCAACATATTTTTAGACTAGATCAGTTTGACAACAAGTATTCGTGATGTTAGCATTTATTTAGTTCGAATACACTTGGTTTTACCAAATTTATAATGTGATTTGTATGAGTATCATTTGGNATTATAAAAACCAACTAATTTTGTGTGCACAGGTTGTAGTTGGGTAGTTCCTTTCAATGCCATTTGCTCAAAAGCCGCAAGAGTTAATATGTTGGTAGCAGCCCCGGTGTCGACTAACACTCTAGAAACATGATGATTAGCAATAATAGGGGAGACAACCAATGCATCATCTTGTGGGAAGAAAACCCCAAATAATTCCTCAGGTCTGAAAGAGATCGTCATTTTGTCCAAATCTATCAACTGGACCATGTTCACTTCCATAAAACGCCCCTTCTGATGTAATGCATGATAGGAACGTTTGCTGGCGCGGTTCGAATCGCCGACACTCTTTCCCCCGGCGATAGTCATAATATTGGGGCCTAAGTTTCCCCATCTCGGCTAGGCATTTTCAACATTCAAAATAGGTTGACCCTGGTTAGGGGCAACCGGAGGAGGAGGCAATGCTTGCTGATTCGCGGGGGCTGCTGGATAAGCTTCATATACGTACCCCTGCTGATTTCTTTGCGGCTGATGCCTGCCGCGGCCACGATAGTTGTTGCCTCTCCTTCCTCCTCTCTGATTCTGTCTGCCTCCATTAATGAATCCTCTCTGGCCACCTACTTGACGCTGGCCACGCTGTTCTCCGTATCCACGTCCTCTTTCATTTGGCCGTGGTGCGTCGGCCCATTGGGGTTTGGGTGCCGCCCCCTCCGGTATCTCGATTTTTCCCAGCTTAGGCTCGGGTAGAGCCTCCACAGTACTGATCAGTTCATCAAGTTGACCCAATTCCAGCAATCTTTCCACTTCAGACATTAATTCTTGACAATCATTCGTTGTGTGTCCAAAGCTCCGATGAAAACGGCAAAATACTTGGGACTCGTAAGTCCCCTGCGTTGGTTCTTGTAAGGGAAGGGGATAACGGAGAGATCCACCCTTCTTCTGCTCAATGATGGCGAAAATCTGTTCATAGTTGTATGTCGGAAACACTCTCAACTTTGATTTTGCGTGCGGGACAACCTTGTCCAGCCCACGACATGCAACAATATTGTGGGACCCATACGCCCGTACTTCGATCACTCCATGATCTCGCAAACCTTCATCTTCTCGGATGTACTGCGTACATCTCAAGCCAAATCCTCCATACTTTTCGGGGGATCTCTATTCAAAGAATTACACAAAGGGTGCCCAGCCAAAATAAGCTGGAGCACCCCAACTTTCTCACTCACAGTAATCCGCGATATCTTCCTACACTCGGCTTCAAAACGGGTAATAAAACCCAACAATCTTTCCGAAGAATCATACCGCAACACGGTCAAAGAAGCAATAGACTTTATTGGTGTATTAAAAGGCGCGAAAGCTAAATAGAATTGATCCTTGAAGTCCTGATATGAAACAATCGAACGCCTCGGTAACCGATTAAACCATCGGAGGGCTGATTCCTTAAGAGAAGCGGCAAAAATGAAGCACATGGCCGCATCACTGAAATTCATCAAACTCACATGAATCTCCAAATTCGACGTATGAGCATGCGGGTCAGTCGAAAAAGGAGATAGGGCATTCGAAGTATTCCATGGACTTTGCAAAACTTCCAAAGATGGTGATGCCATTCCTCGATTACCGATGGGCTCATTAGCCCTCTCATTCTCAAAGTAGTCTCCCTCGTAAGCTGAGGTCTGATGAGTATCCCGGGTGTGCTCCCAGTACACTCGTCTCCTTTCTTGGCCAAGAGTCAGATTGGCCTCCAGTTGGTTCATCCTAGCCTCGCTTTGCTCCAACTTCCCGCTCATCTCCTTAAATTTTGATTCTATCAACTCTCCAATCTTTTGTAAAGTGTTGCTTTGCTCTTCGGTTGCTGCAGTATTTGCTCGTGATTCCGGAACACGATCAATATCATCCTCGGAGGCCACATTATTAACAGGTTCCGGGGTGGCATTGTTCCTTCGGGCTCTCCTTTGAGCCTCCACTTGCTCTAATTGGGCGATTAAAGTACGCCTTCGCTCTTCCAAATCCTCATCGGGCTCTGTCTGATCAGCAGATCTAGAGCATGTAGGTGGCGGCAAGTGGGTGGTGTTACGGACCGCAACTCGGCCAACTCGTGCGAATTCATAACATTTGGACAGGCATTCGCGTGATCGAGGATAAAAACTTGGTCCCTCCCCGGATGAAAACCCGCTCCGGGGGGCTCCTTCCAGAACTGACGACCGAGCCTTCGGTAACACAGCAAAATTATCATTAATTTGAGGAATAGGATCGCCTCAAATTCTTCGTCGAAAGTATCTTCATTAGAATTCCGAGTAGTCATGATAATAGAAATCTGAACTCAGCAATAAAGCTCTCAATGGGATAAAAATCTCGAGGCCCCACGGACGGCGCCAAACTGATCTAGTCTAAAAGTATTTTGGGTATTTATTTTTAGATCAGTCAATTTATAATTTACTCAAAATTAGATTGTTTGTGTGGGACACGAGCGATATACGAGGTTGGGCCACAATGTGTGGGCTTACCATGGTTTCCACTATAATATTCGGAGAATTCAATTACAATTTATGATAATGACGATACGGACGAAAACGGCTCGAAAAACGATCAAATCTGCAATCACATTCCACTGGACGCGAGTGAACAGTGCAAAGCCAGGCTGGTCGCGACCAACGCGAGACGTACTGTTCGCGACCAACGCAGGTAACGATTGGTCGCGGATAGTGATGATAGGTGATCCGTCGCGGCAGGCTGGCTGGTTGGTCGCGGCTGGGTTTAGCTAGTCACTCGTCGCGACTGGCTGACTGGTTGGTCGCGACTGGAAGGCTGGTCGCGACTAAGTGGGTTTGGTCGCGACTACGTGGGTTTCGTCGCGAGTCAAGGGTCAGGTTCTGCCTTGTGAAGCGTAAAAAAGTCGGGTGAACTGGTGCACCTGACCGGTGCACTCCCATATAACATCATTGCACCTGACCGGTGCACTCCCGGGTGAAAAATGACGAAAATACCCCTGGCCCCGTACGGGGCCGAAATGGCCCAAAACACCTCAAAACACTTACAGAAGCCTTATATGGGGTCCAGCATGCCTGAATTACGAAAATACAACTGGAATACGCCTCGCGATAGACATATAAAAATACCGAAAATACCACATAGCCACGTCGGACGAGCCCCGAGGTTAACAAAATTACATAAATAACCTCGGCCAATATCAGTATGAGTATCATTTGGCTCATTTTTCACAAAGTTCCACATGTTCTAGGTGTGATGAATTTGATTTCATATAAACTTGAATTGATATTGTTAATACATGAATACATGTTGTTAGAACCAAGAATTACTTGGTTATACCATGATTTATGTGATTAAACTATAAATTAAATGACATGACATGAAGTCGTGTTGTTATGACTTGTACGATAGTTCCGTTTTCGAACTTACATTTTTTGTATATACAACAAGTGTTCGTGATGCTAGCATTTATTTAGTTTGAATACACTTTGTTTTACCTAATTTTCAATTTCATTTGTATGAATATCATTTGGCTTATTTTCACATAGTTCCACATGTTCTAGATGTGATGATTTTGATTTCAACTAAACTTGAATTGATGTTGTTAAAACATGAATATATGTTGTTAGAACTTAGAATTACTTGGTTATTCCATGATTCATGTGAATAAATTTTAGTTTAAATGTCATGACATGAAGTCGTGTTGTTATGACTTGCACGATCATTCCGTTTTCGAACTTACTTTTTTGGTATATACAACATGTATTCGTGATGTTAGCATTTATTTAGTTTGAATACACTTGGTTTTACCAAATTTGTAATGTAATTTGTATGAGTATCATTTGGCTCATTTTTCACAAAGTTCCACATGTTGTAGGTGTAATGATTTTGATTTCATTTAAACTTGAATTGATGTTGTTAATACATGAATACATGTTGTTAGAACCAAGAATTACTTGGTTATTCCATTATTCATGTGATTAAATTATAGTTTAAATGTTATGACATGAAGTCGTGTTGTTATGACTTGCACGATTATTTCGTTTTCGAACTTACTTTTTTTGTATATACAACAAGTACTCGCGATGTTAGCATTTATTTAGTTTGAATACAATTGGTTTTACCAAGTTTATAATGTGATTTGTATGAGTTTCATTTGGCTCATTTTTCACAAAGTTCCACATGTTCTTGGTGTGAAGATTTTGATTTCATATAAACTTGAATTGATGTTGTTAAAACATGAATACATGTTGTTTGAACCAAGAATTACTTGGTTATTCAATGATTTATGTGATTAAACTATAGTTTAAATGTTATGACATGAAGTGTGATTTTATGACTTACACGATTATTCCGGTTTCGAACTTACTTTTTTAGTATATACAACACGTATTCGTGATGTTAGCATTTATTTAGTTTGAATACACTTGGTTTTACCAAATATATAATGTGATTTATATGAGTTTCATTTGGCTCATTTTTCACAAAGTTCCACATGTTCTAGGTATGATGATTTTGATTTTATTTAAACTTGAATTGATGTATTTAAAACATGAATACATGTTGTTTGAACCAAGAATTACTTGGTTATTCAATGATTTATGTGATTAAACTATAGTTTAAATGTTATGACATGAAGTGTGTTGTTATGACTTACACGATTATTCCGGTTTCGAACTAACTTTTTTAGTATATACAACACGTATTCGTGATGTTAGCATTTATTTAGTTTGAATACACTTGGTTTTACCAAATATATAATGTGATTTGTATGAGTTTCATTTGGCTCATTTTTCACAAAGTTCCACATGTTCTAGGTGTGATGATTTTGATTTCATTTAAACTTGAATTGATGTTGTTAAAACATGAATACATGTTGTTAGAACAAAGAATTACTTGGTTATTCAATGATTTATGTGATTAAACTATAGTTTAAATGTTATGACATGAAGTCGTGTTGTTATGACTTACACGATCATTCCGGTTTCGAACTTACTTTTTTTGTATATACAACATGTATTCTTGATGTTAGCATTTATTTAGTTTGAATACACTTGGTTTTACCAAATATATATTGTGATTTGTATGAGTATCATTTGGCTCATTTTTCACAAAGTTCCACATGTTCTAGGTGTGATGATTTTGATTTCATTTAAACTTGAATTGATGTTGTTAAAACATGAATACATGTTGTTAGAACAAAGAATTACTTGGTTATTCAATGATTTATGTGATTAAACTATAGTTTAAATGTTATGACATGAAGTCGTGTTGTTATGACTTACACGATCATTCCGGTTTCGAACTTACTTTTTTTGTATATACAACATGTATTCNCCTTCTCAATGCCTTAGGACCCCTATTTATAGAGAAATGTAGCCCAAAACACAAGTTTAGGCCCAAGAGCCCAATTTCATTAGATTAAGCCCAAGACACCTTAAATAATATCCAATTAAATTAGAACAAATACCGTTCCGCAATAGAACTTCGGAAATGCGTCTCGATCCAGAATTAGGCGGGAATATCGATGAGAAAATACCGGAGGACCCCGTAAAATAATCCACTGCTTCCAGATAGCGAATACATAGCCACATAGCCATATAACATCATTGCACCTGACCGGTGCACTCCCGGGTGGCAAATGACGAAAATAGCCCTGGCCCCGTCCGTGGCCGAAATGACACGAAATATCCCAAAATGTTTACAGTCACTTTATACGGGGTCCGGCGAACCAGAATTGCGAGAATACCACTTGAGAAAGCCACCCGATAGAAATATGAAAATACCGAAAATACCAATAACCACGTCGGACGAGCCCCCGGGTAAGGATAAATATAAGAAAATATTTCCGTGTAATATCAGGATGATTAAGAAAGATAATTAGATGCCCTCTTCATGATATACTCTGCTACGTTCTTTTCTTCACTATTTTGATCAGCGGATCGTGAACGTACTGATGTTGGGAGATGACATTCTTTAGGCAATTACTCGATCCACTCTTCCTAATTCAAAACATTTTGATAAACACCAAGTAAGTAGATAGCTAATAGATGCCCTCTCGGATGAATTCCCGCTCCGAGAAGGCTCAGTAATGAGTCCCCGGTAATACATCGCCCTCGTTTCTTCCAATTATCCGAGGGTTTGGCATTGTAATCGACCCTCGATAGTGAAAAGATGCTGAAATACTCTCTACATGATTTAATCTAAGAAATATTCAAAATTTATCAAATCTACCACTAAATATTTGACGTAACGACTTCAAGGCACCCAAATTACGAAAATGACCCTAACATAAATTTATCTAGGAATCTTCCAAAAATATTGATAATGTCATTAGGAACTTTTATATGAGCTTCCAGGGCCTATAAATTATGAAAACACAATATCCCCGGGGTGTCCGAAATATAAAATACCTCCAAAGTTACTTTATCTCAAAATATTTAGAATAAATTGGAAGGCGCTCCATAAGATTATCGGGGTATCTAAATTACAAAAATATCCCCGTGCAATATCAATAGTGATCTTCATAGTTCATTGCAAAAATATTTATCCCTTTTTAATTCGTCGCTGTGGCAGAATATCAAACCAACAACTTCCCATTTTTTGTGATGTCTTTGCAATAATGTGAAATCAAATAGAAATGAACTATAATCAACTCAAGTGTCTTCAGTCTGAAGACTCAACTTCCACTTCACCAATCAATTAGAAAAGAACTATCGTGCTCCAAACTTGTAATATTATGAGCACATTGAACACAAAGCCATGAAACCATAATCCAGATGTAAAAGTGTTTAAATCATTATTTGTCGTGATATAAGAAAATAAAACCGATAGAAAACTAAGATAATCTTCGTTCCATCAAGTATCTGCTAAGTTCCCATTGTTATAAGAAAACACTATAAATTCCCCGTAAAGAACCAATAAATTCTATATTTCCTCTTCGTAATATCGAATTCTCTTGCGTTTCCAATAATGAAGGAAGTCTCCATTTTCTCGAAACCTTAATACTTGTATAATATAACTCGATCTTGATTGCTATAATTATGGTAATTTCGACAATAACGATTATAAATAAGAAAATCTATGCCATCAATAATATAATCTTATGACAAATCCAATAATATATTGGAAAATTTGTGTCATCCATACGACANTAGAGTTATGAATCGTGTTATGTGTCTTGGTAACATTGTTATTTACTTTTAGTGAAAAATATACGTTATTCTAATTATATATAATATAATTTCCATAAATGTGATTTGTCTATTATGAATATTATTTTTGTTTTTTGGTCAAGTCATACTCTCAATAATAATACTTATTTACCCATGCCTTGTACATCATACATCATCTTCATAATTATTTATTTTGTTGGATTATTAATGAGTTTTTTATTTTACTATTAATAGGCCAACAATAATTTTGGCAACAAGTTGTTGGGTTGTTTAATTTTATGAATTTCCAATATTAAAATCAGAGAAAAGTATAAGAGATACCCTCGATGTTTTAAATAGTTTACACGTGATACCGTCAAAGTTTATAAATTACATATGAAACACCTAAATTTAGAAAATGTTTGTCGATAGCTCTCGTACACATTAGATAATATTATTTTAAAGTGCATTATAAAATATAGTTAATGTAAACATTTTTTAACTTCGTGGTCAAATACACAGTTATTAAACTTATTGTACATTGTGCTAACAATTTTTAAAACTTGAGAGTAAATGACACACATTATATCAAATGTAAACATGCTTTAACTTTATAGGTCACTACTTAATAATTAAACATATAAGGAATGTTCTTTACAATTTTTAAAGCTTTACGTTTCAATAGTATACTTTATATTAAATGTTGACACATTTTATTTTTTGGGTCAATTATGCAATTATTAAACTTAGGAGCATGATATTTACAATTTTGAAACTTTAAGACAATATCACGTATTATATCAATTTAATGTACTTTGTACACAGTTTACAAACGTTCCTATATTAACAAAACCACTCTTTTTGAGAAAATTATAATATTCCTCAATTACAGGTGTTTGATTGATACTAGCCAATACATATATAGTATATTTTTATTTATAGATTTTTTAAATAATAAATTAATATATGCAAAAGAAGCAACAATAATTGAGTTGATAAAGTTCGGTACTAGTGGAAATATGAGTGAACCCCACTTATAAATATGTCTTTCCCAAAGGATAATATATATCCTTTCTTATCTTAATAAAAATATTTAATGTGCATTGTGATCTAGTCTAAAAATATTTTGGGTATTTATTTTTAAATCAGTCAATTTTTTAATTATTCGGAATTCAGTTTATGTTGAGACACGAGCGATATACGAGGTTGAGACCACAATGTGTGAGCTTACGTCCTTGGGAGAGCAAAACTCTACCTTAGTTTTCACTATGATATTCAAAGAATACAATTACAATGATGTGATATCAATAATCAAGATGGAAGCGGATCGGAAAACGATCGGGACTGCCAAAAGCTCCGTTACGGTGAAACTGCCAAAGCTCTGTAACCGTGAAACTGCCAAAGCTCTGTTACCGTGAAACTGCCAAAGCTCCGTTACGGTGAAACTGCCCAAAACTCGTGAATAGTGATCTGAAGGGGCCAGTCGCGAGTTTTGGTACGAATTCTCGCGAATAGTGATATGCAGGGACAAATTGCGAGTTTTGGTACTAATTCTCGCGAATAGTGATACAAAAGGAGGTGGTCGCGAGACTTGGAGCGAAATCTCACGAATAGTAGCACAAAGAGGGTGGTCGCGAGATTTGGTACGAAATCTCGCGGATTGAGGCTGAAAAACGAAGTCTCGCGAGCTCGGGCGAAAGTCTTACCTTGGGAGATACAAAAAGAGTCCGACCTCTTTTCAGTGCCGTGAGGCTTATATTTATAGAGAAATCCAACCCAACTAACAAGTTTCAGGCCCAGGAGCCAAATTCCACTTGATTCAGCCCAAAGTAAACATATAATATTAAAATAAACTTGAATAAATGCCATACCGTAACAGAACTCCAGAAAACCACTTCGATCGATAATTGGCCAAAAATAACAACGAGAGAATCCCAGAAGACCCCGTAAAATAATTTCTCGCTTCCAGTTACCGAACGCTCAACCAAAGACGCCGCCACAACTTACCGGCACGTTCCTCGGGTGTCAAATTATGAAAATACCCTTGGCCCCGTCCGGGTCCGAATATGTGCAAAACTGCTAGAAACGTTGATCGAAAGCTCATACGAAGGCCCAGAATGTCCAAATTACAAAAATACCCTCGAAACTATGAAGTGACGTAAATACACGAGAACATCAAGAATACCACCTAACCACGTCAGACGAGCTCCCGGGATGTCATAATACCGAAAATACTCCCGGGTAATATCAATAGTCCCCTGGTTTTCGGATTCAGATTCTGAGTCGCAAACCATATCGCTTTAGCTCGTCCCGAAAGTCGATTATCCTTCGGGAGCCGACTTGAAGAAATATTTAGTACAGTTGCACTCCACTCGTCAATACGATCGTTTTGACACTAAGAAAGTCAGATTCTGAAGTCGAGCTAAAATCTCGGGATTTTCGGGCTCGGGGTATCCCCCTATAAATACAAGATCTACCCCCTGGTACAGTACGCAACACAGCATTCTCGTTACATTTCGAACGAATTCTCGCGACTACTTCCATCGCACAGTAACCTTCGCGACTTTTGGAACGAAATCCCGCGACTGCATAGACTGCACAGTTCCTCTCGCGACATTTGGAACGAAATATCGCGACGAAACAGTAAAGACAGACTTAAACTTGAAAACGAAATCTCGCGACGGAACAGTGAAAACATACTTTAACTTGAAATGAAATCTCGCGACGGAACAGTGAAAACAGACTTTAACTTGAAACGAAATCTCGCAACTGCATACTCTGCACAGTGACTCTCGCGACTTTTGGTACGAAAACTCGCGAGACACTTATAAAAATCTGAAAAAATTTCTAAAAATTCCAAAAACCTTAATTTTGAGAACTTCACACCATGTCCTCCGACTCCGCTCATTCATCGAACTCCGATGCCTCGTCTTCTCATTCCTCGGACTCCTCATCCAACTCGGGGAGTTCCAATTCGAGTCTTTCAGCTTTCCGTTCTCCAATTACGAACCCTTATCCACACTTTTACGATCGAATCACACATCTCGAGAATACGATCGGTCTTCAGAGTTCTGCTGTCAATGCTCTAAAATCTTTTGACCGGCTCTTTACCATGCATCCTCGAAAATGGAAATCTCTAGTGGAAAATTACCATCTCCCTTCCGATTGTGTTCTCTATCAGCCGGGTCCCTCTGATCGGATCTTACGTCCACCGGTTGGTACCCACACTGTCTGTCTTGAGTATCTAGAGTGTGGTCTCCGCTTTCCGTTTCATCCGTTCATTTCAACTTTCCTAACTTACTTAAATATCTACCTCTTTCAGTTGAATCCAAACTCGATATCCTTGGTGGTTGCCTTTATCATTTTTATGGAGACCAATGGGATTTTGATGACCATCGATACCTTCTTCCAAATATTTCAAATCAGTTCCACTATCCATTATGGGGCTCAGGGTTGTATCTTTTTCCGTCTAAGGCATAAGCAGAGCCCTTTTCCATTCTCAAACCCTCAATCCAACCACGACTGGAAGAGACACTTCTTTTTTGTCACTTGCCTAGGCTCCACTAGGTTGTCTGCACTTAGCCTTACTTGGCGGTTCCCAACTGAGGGGGAACCTTTCCTTATGGATTCTTATTATCCTATCCCGCGATCCATTACTCCAAAAGCTTTAGAGAAGATATTTATCGCGTGCGCCAGATCGGATGGCACCGATTGGACCCCGAACACGCTTTTCTATGCTCCGATCTTGGTTGCCTCCAACATCCTTCCGGCCCCTACCCATTTATGTAGGGAACTTTTAGGTATCGGGACCACGCCTTAATACTTAATCATCTCAACAACTCTTCCTAGATCAGAAAACATTTCCAAAACCAGCGCATATATATATGTATACCTATAGTCTTTCAACAGTATTTCTCACGTTACTTGCTTATTTTGCAGATAAAATAATGGCTCCCCCTGAAGGTCATTCGAGATTAGGCGACAAACTGAGATCACTCCGTACTCTTGTTACGGAAAAGGATGAGCTGATCTTCGAGATGGCGCCTGGATCTCGGAACCGCACTGCCGCGGATGAGTTGGCGCAAAGCTTGCAAGAAACGGTGCCGCAGGCAGAAGAGGCCAGTCCGGTTACTCCAACGCCACCTGCTCCGGTAATTGAGAATCCCGAGTCTGCATGAAATGAGCCGACTACAGAGCCCCCCGAGAGTCCTGAAGATTTAATTCCTGCGTCTCGGCAGTTAGAGCTTACTGCTAGAGAGTTTTCCCACGACGAAGGGATGTACGACTTCGCCGAGACACTAGTGGACGTTGTCGGAGATGACGAGGAGGGCGAAATAAGCGGGGGTCAACCGATAGACCCGCTGGTGGAGGAGATTGTCCGGGAGACCCGTCCGATGGAAAGAATAAATCAAGAAGCTCCTTCGGATAGAGTGAAAAGACCGGTGGAGAGCCCCACCATTTTGGAGATCGTGGAACCCGTTAGGAAGAGTGGGTTAACCGCCGAGTTCCTTGATGCCTTCCGAATAAGAGATATACCGAAACATATAGTGAAGGAATGGCTCGAGATGGGACGTCAGGCTGGTCTGGTACTAATAAAAGAAGAGTCACCTTTTGGATTCCGAGGGGCGACAGTGTTTCCAATAGACCGGCCTTGACGTATTTTGAAAGAAACCCGTCACTACCGCCGCGTGGACGAGATGACCACATGGTATTCACCGACTTCGGTCTGTTGATGAGCCAGTTTGCGACCGCGCGTCGCATGATGGGAGAGGTTTGTAATCAGATAGGCCATTGTTACTTGCTCTTTGTTTTATCCGTATCTTATATGTTTTTTCGTGGTTTTTGCTTTTCTTTCAGATGGAGCGGACGGTTGTGGAGATGAGCACCGCAGCCGCAATAAAGGAGTACTGTATGCTCAGGCATTCGGAGTTTGACAGTCCTGATATAATAGGAGAGCAGACGAAGAAAGCCGCTGAAAAGTTGATACAGAATCAGCGGGAAAAGCATACCCAAGAGATGGCGGCGCTCCGGGAAGAACATAACAATGCGATCGAAGCCCTAATTCGGGTTCATCGCAGCGAATTAACGGAGTGTGCGGCGTTTCACATTGGGAAAAGGCATGCTTTTGAGCAATCTATCGACACCCTCAAAGCGAACGAAAAATACGCTCAAGACAAGCTGAAGAAGGTTAGGGCTGAGACCGAAGACAAGTTGAAAAAGGCAAAGATGTCAATGCTGCTGATAAGAAAACTCTCAGGAAGGCCTTGGAGGAGAATAAAGAATTAAAATCAAAGAATGAGTCCCTCCAATCCACCGTGGACCGTCTTCGGGCTCGAGCAGCTAGGTTGCCATCCCAGGTCAACGACTGCTTCCGGAACCTAATTTGGGAGTATACAGTGCATTCCCCGACTTTCCGAAACCTGGCGGCCCTAGCTAATGCGACCTCGTCTGCTCTGTATTTCTTTAGAGGGAGTGTCCAGACTCAGAGAATTCTGGGCATATCCCTGACCCCCGAAGAGAGAGGAAGACTTGATCCTAGTCTGTCCGGGAAGTTCGAGCCTGTGACTGCAGAGGATAAATTAGATTGCTCGGGGGATCCATTCGGGGCGCTCCAATTCAATTTGGAGGAGGACTTGCACCAACAGCTATATTCGGAGGAGATCAAAATACCCGAGGATGGTCCATCGGCGGACGCATTTCGAAGGTTGGCCGCATTATTCCCGGAACCGGTGGGTCCCCTCGTGGGAGATCTTCTTAAAGACGAGGAGGTGATGGGTCAACGTGACCCTCCATTATACGTTCTTGCTAGTGTGACAGGAGCTCGGGAGCGCCATGAGGTCGAGATGGCGAGTTTTATTCCCGAGAAGTTAACCGTTGCGGGAATTAAAGAAAAAGAAACTGATCCTCCCTCCTCGACTATTAAGCTGGTAAGAAAGCGCCCTAGCGAACCCGGTGAAGGTTCGGGCTCCAAGAAGAAGAAGAAATAAATTTCCACATGTGTTTTCTTCATTTTTGTGCTCTCCGCATCTTGTATCCCCTATGTGTATATAAAATTTGATATTGAATTCCTCTCAATTTCTCACTGTAATTCAATAATCACATAATTCTGAATAATCAGTCTTCTCTTCTTTTCAACTTAATTTATCACAACATTCTTCGAGGAATATATAGCTCCGAATAATTCAAATCAAGAAATATATTTCCGAGATAATAAGAATATGCCTGAATCTCAAGTATTCCCTTATGCAAATAGGGGTGCTCAATAATAACGCGCGTAATACTGATAGTAATGCATAAGAGTCCCTAGTGCAGCGAGGCTTGTATAAGTCTGCGATAACTCTAAGGCGAACGCCTCTTTGAAATGAGTAGATACTTAAAATAAGTCCACTGCTCTGCCTTTACAAATATATCTTCGCCACCGGTATATGCTTACGCCCGAAGCCATCACACACTCGCCACCGGTATATACTTGCGCCCGGGGCAATCACACACTCGCCACCGGTATATATTTGCACCCGGGGCCATCACACTCTCGCCGCCGGCATATACTTGCACCCGGGGCTATCACACTCTCGCCACCGGTATATACTTGCACCCGGGGCTATCACACTCTCGCCACCGGTATATACATGCACCCGGGGCCATCACACTCTCGACCCGTTCATAAAACGGTGTCATTTGGCCCGTCCATAAGACGGTGCCATCGCACTCTCGACCCGTTCATAAAACGGTGTCATTCGGCCCGTCCATATGACGGTGCCATTCGGAAATGGACCAACCTCCGGCGAGGGCGCGACCCTCGTCGGCGTGTCATGGAGGAGTCATGTATATACNTTTGATAAGCCATATACCATGCATGATCGGAAGTGGAAATCTCTCGTGGAAAACTACCACCTCCCTTCCGATTGTGTTCTATACAAGCCGGGTCCTTCTAATCGGATCATGCGTCCGCCGGTTGGCACTCATACCGTTTGTTTTGAATATCTAGAGTGCGGTCTCCGCTTTCCACTTCACCCATTCATTTCCACTCTCTTGACCTGTTTAAACATCCATCTCTTCCAGCTTAACCCAAATTCGATATCTTTAGTGGTTGCCTTCATTATTTTCATGGAGACCAACGGGATTTCGATAACCGTCGATAGCTTCTTCCAAATTTTCCAAATCAGTACCGCTATCCATTATGGTGCCCAGGGTTGCATCTTTTTTCATCAGAGGCACAAGAAAAGCTCCTTCCCATTCTCTACTCCTCACTCGAATCATGACTGGAAGAGACATTTCTTTTTTGTCACTGGTGTGGGTTCTACTAGGTTATCTCTGCTTAGCCTTCCCTGGCGGTTCCCAATTGAAGGGGAACCTTTCCTTCCTGAGTCTTACTATCCTATCCCGCGATCCATTACTGCTAAGGCTTTGGAGAGGATACTTGTCGCGTGCGCTAAATCGGATGGTACTGACTGGACCCCGAAGACACTATTCTATGCCCCGATCTTGGTCGCCTCCAACATTCTTCCGGCCCCTACCCATTTTAGTAGGGGACTACTAGGTATCTGGACCATGCGTTAACACTTAAACCATCTCAACACCTCCCCCTCGATAAGCACACATTCCTAACACCAGCGTATATATGTTCTACAATCTTTTTAACTGTACTTCTCACGCGACTTGCTTGTTTTGCAGATAAAATAATGGCTCCCCCTGGAGATCGTTCGAGATTAGGTGATAAGTTGAGGTCCCTCCGTACTCTCGTTACGGAGAAAGATGAGTTGATCTTCGAGATGGCGCCAGGATCCCAGAACCGCACCACAGCGGCTCAGCTGGCGCGAAGCTTGCAAGAAACGGTGCCGCAAGTAGAAGAGGCCCGACCGGTTACTCCAACACCACCTGCTCCGGTAATTGAGGATCCCGAGCTCGCTGGAAATGAGCCGGCTACAGAGCACCCCGAAAGTCCCGAAGATTTAATTCCTGTGTCTCGGCGATTAGAGCTTACTGCTAGAGAGTTCTCCCCTGACGAAGGGATGTATGATTTCACCGAGACACTAGTGGACGTCGTCGGAGATGACGAGGAAGAGGGTGAAATAAGCGGTGGTGGACCGATAGGCCCGTCGGTGAAGGAGGTTGAGCAAGGGGCCCGTCCGGAGGGAGGAATAAACCAAGAAGCTCCTTCGGATAAAGGGAAAAGACCGGTGGATGGCCCACCATTTTGGAGATTGCGGAACCCATTAGAAAAAGTGGGTTAACCGCCGAGTTCCTCGACGCCTTCCGAATAAGAGATATACCAAAACATATAATGAAGGAGTGACTCGAGATGGGACATCAGGCTGGCCTGGTACTAGTGAAAGACGGAGTGACCTTTCGGATTCCGAGGGGTGATAGCGTTTCCAACAGACCAGTCTTGACGTATTTTGAAAGGAATCCATCATTGCCACCGCGTGGACGAGATGACCACACGGTGTTTACCGATTTCAGTAGGTTGATGAGCCAATTTGCGACAGCGCGTCGCATGATGGGAGAGGTTTGTAAATCACGTTGACAATTATAACTTGCTCTTTGTTTCACCCATATATTGTTTTTTTATGGTTTTTACTTTTCTTTCAGATGGAGCGGACGGTTGTGGAGATGAGCACCGCAGCCGCGATAGGGGAATACTGTATGCTTAGGCATTCAGAGCTTGACAGTCCAAATATAATCGGGGAGCAGACGAAGAAAGTCGCAGAAAAGCTAATTCAGAATCAGGGGGAAAAGCACGCCCAAGACATGGCAGCGCTCCGGGTAGAACATAATAAAGCGATCGAAGCTCTTAACCGAGCTCATCGTAGCGAATTGACGGAGTGTGCGGCATTTCACATTGGGAAAAGACATGCCTTCGAGCAGTCCATAGATACCCTTAAGACGAACGAGAAATATGCTCAGGACAAGTTGAGGGAAGTCCAAGCCGAGACCGAAGAAAAGCTAAAGAAGGCCAAAGATGCCAATGCTGCTGATAAGAAGGCTCTCGGGAAGGCCTTGGAGGAGAATAAAGAATTAAAATCAAAGAATGAGTCCCTCCAATCCACCGTGGACCGTCTTCGGGCTCGAGCAGCTAGGTTGCCATCCCAGGTCAACGACTGCTTCCGGAAACTAATATGGGAATATACAGTGCCATCAAAATACCCGAGGAGGGTCCATCGGCGGACGCATTTCGAAGGTTGGCCGCATTATTCCCGGAACCGGTGGGTCCCCTCGTGGGAGATCTTCTTAAAGACGAGGAGGTGATGGGTCAACGTGACCCTCCATTATACGTTCCTACTAGTGTGACAGGAGCTCGGGAGCGCCATGAGGTCGAGATGGCGAGCTTTATTCCCGAGAAGTTGACCGTTGCGGGAACTAAAGAAAAAGAGACTGATCCTCCCTCCTCGACTATTAAGCTGGTAAGAAAGCGCCATAGCGAACCCGGTGAAGGCTCGGGCTCCAAGAAGAAGAAGAAATAAACTTCCACATGTGTTTTCTTCATTTTTGTGCTCTCCGTTTCTTGTATCCCCTATGTGTATATAAAATTTGATATTGAATTCCTCTCAATTTCTCACTGTAATTCAATAATCACATAATTCTGAATAATCTATATTCTCTTCTTTTCAACTAAATTTATCGCAACATTCTTCAAGAAATATATAGCTCCGAATAATTCAAACCAAGAAATATATTTCCGAGATAATACGAATCTGCCTGAATCTCAAGTAGGAAGGCTCAATAATAACGCATATAATAAGAATAGTAATGCGTAAGAGTCCCCAGTGTAGCGAGGCTTGAATAAGTCTGCGATATCTCCAGGCGAATGCCTATTTAAAATGAGTAGATACCTAAAATGAGTCCACCGCTATACCTTTACCAATATATCTTCGCCACCGATATGTACTTACACTCGGGGCCATCACACATTCGCCACCGGTATATACTTGCACCCGGGGCTATTACGCACTCGCTGCCAGTATATACTTGCACCCGGGGCTATCACACTCTCGCCACCGGTATATACTTGCACCCGGGGCCATCACACTCTCGACCCGTTCATAAAACGGTGTCATTCGGCCCGTCCATAAGACGGTGCCATCGCACTCTCGACCCGTTCATAAAACGGCGTCATTCGGCCCGTCCATAAGACGGTGCCATGCGGAAATGGACCAGCCTCCGGCGAGGGCGCGACCCTCGTCGGCGTGTCATGGAGGAGTCAGGTATATGCTTGCACCCTGATTTTCCACGGAAATATACGTCACAACAAACAGGCCTCTTAACATATTCCAACAGTCATTATGTACAGACGATTCTGCCGCGGACAAAAAGACTCATCACGTTCAAAATATTTTGACACAGTATTTAATTTGACGAGTTTGAAAATGATCGACTATTAGACAGGTGGTACATTACGTTTATAATCTAACTTATTTAATTTATTCCATCCTCCTTCGTACTAAAACGCAATGGACCTACTCCTACTCCTACCTTACCAGTCCCCTAGTCGATTGAATTCATGTCGTCAAAAAAGATACTTAAAAAATTAGAATATGACCACAAAAAAGAGGGGAAATATATATTTTCAAAAAGATCGATGAGTCACGTCTATACATAATACTTGCGCAAATTGGAAATATGCCAAGTCCGTGGCAGCTCCTCCCCCCTCATATTTGCGATTTTGTACGTTCATTCCTTCACTACGGCCGTTACTCTGTACGGTCCTTCCCACTTTCGATCCAACTTGCCAACATGCTTTGAGACTTCTACTTTCTTAAGAATCAAGTCTCCAACTTTTAACAACATAGGTAGAACGCCTTTGTCGTGCTTCTTAGCCATCCGCCTTTTACATACCTCCATTCGTATTGCGGCTCTATCACGGATATCATCAATACAGTGAAGGTCCAACTTTCTCATATCCTCGTTCAACACCTCGTCATAAGCGATAACTCTTTCTGATAAAATAGTCACTTCTACCGGAGACACGGCCTCAGAGCCATATACTAAAGAGAAGGGGCTGAATCCGGTAGTGGACCTCGGTGATGTCCGATATGCCCACATCACATTATGCAATTCATCCACCCAAGAGCCTTTGGATTCATCTATTCGTGTTTTCAGCTGTTGCAGGATAATACGGTTGATAACCTCTGTAAGCCCGTTTGTTTCTGGGTGTGCCACGGAGGTAAACCGCTGTTCAATTCCATAACTCTCGCACCATTCATTAACCCTCTTTCCGGCAAATTGCCTTCCATTATCTCAGATAACTTATCTGATACCAAAATCCTGGGAATTCCGAATCGACACACGACGTACCTCCAAAGGAAACTGATAACTTCATGTTCCCGAACTCGCGATACTACTTCAACCTCTATCCACTTAGAGAAATGCTTCACAGCCACGATGCATAACTTCTTTTGGCTAGGTGCCTTCGGAAATGGTCCTAAAATATCGATGCCCCACATGTCGAATGGGCATGTTGTCGGCAGAGGCTTCATACAAGCTCTTTGTACATGGTGTACATTCGAATGTAACTGACAAGCAGGACAGGCCGAACAAAATTCACACAATCTTTTACCAGCGTTGCCAAAAAATAACCGGCCCTCTTAACCTTATTCGCTAAGGATCGACCTGCTGAATGATCACCACAGTCCTCAGCGTGAACTTCTTCTATAAAGGCATTGGACTGTACTGGGGACAAACATCGAAGATATGGGCCTCCGAAATTCTTCTTATACAGCTTATCATCCACATAGACAAAATTTGTAGCTCTTTGCATAGTTCTTCGGGCCTCGCCTTCGTTGGTAGGCAATTTTCTCTTGATTAGATAATTCACAATAGCATCCTTCCATGATGGCTCGTCGGTTAGGCATCCAATAAAAACCATGTCTCATTCGAAAGTTCCAAATTAGACACCTCGGCTGTCTGTTTCTCCACAGGACTGATAGAGGGCTGGTAGTGGATCATTGTTGTTATCTTTGACTCATCCGAGAGTTCTAAAATCGTCGCCGTCTTTGCAAGACCGTCTGCACGCGTGTTTTCCTCCCTTGGGATATATGTAAGCGTGAATATCTTAAGATTTTTAGCCGCCTCTTTGAGCTTTTCTAAATACCTCCACAAATGATTCTCATTGGTGGCGTAAGTATCTGCAAATTGGTTCACCACTTACTGCGAATCAGAATGAGCATGCAAACGAACGATTTCAATTTCCACTGCCAAGTTAATACCAAATATCAAGGCTTCATACTCGGCGACGTTGTTAGTTGCGGGAAGCGCAACTTTACAGCATATTCATGTTCTTCACCAGACTTCCTTTCTTTAAAATAAACACCGATACCGGCTCGCCCGGCAGACATCGATCCATCTACGAAGGCATCCCAGTACTCCTGAATACCCAACTCTTCCGACCGAGTCATCTCTACTATGAAATCCACTAACACATGAGCCTTTAACACTCGCCTGGAGATATACTCTATCTGATACTGGCCCAACTCGATATTCTACTTTGCTAGCCTGCCAGAGGCATCAATCTTTGATAACACACTTCGGATAGGCTGATCTGTCAAGACTGCAATATGATGTCCTTGAAAATAGTGCCTCAATTTCCGCGAGGTGACTATCAGAGCTAATACAAACTTCTCTAGATCAGTATATCGGGACTCCGCTCCCTGCAATTTCCTGCTCACATAATATATCGGTCTATGTTCTTTATCACTATGTCTGACTAACGCGGCGCTCACTGCCTCTTTTGTCACTGCCAAATATAAACCCAACGGTTCCCCCGGTGAAGGAGGTGACATAAAGGGTAGTTTACTCAGATTATCTTTCAAACTCTCAAAAGCCCTGCTACATTCGTCGTCCCAATGCAAAAGGTTCGTCTTACGCAAAACCTTAAAAAATGGAAAACTTCTCTCTGCTGATCGCGAAATGAAGTGATTCAATGAGGCCAATCTTCCAGTTAGCCTCTAAACTTCCCTAACAGTCGTCGGAGGGGTCATCTCCTGGATAGCTGTTATCTTGTCAGGATTCATCTCAATTCCTCTCTCGGATACCATAAAGCCGAGAAACTTGCCTCCTTTCACACAAAATGCACACTTAAGTGGATTCAATTTCATTATATACTTCCTCAGTACTCCGAAACAATCATTCAAATACTGGATGTGGTTATCCCCATGTTTACTCTTTATCAATATATCGTCGATATAAACCTCCAAAGATTTTCCGATCATATCTTTGAACATCGAATTCATTAAACGTTGATAGGTGTCCCCATCATTTTTCAACCCAAATGACATAACTCTATAGCAAAAAATGCCTTTATTTGTCATAAATGAAGTAAACAACATGTCCTCACAATGCATAAAAATTTGATTATATCCCTTAAAAGCATCTAACATACTAAGGAATTCAAAGCCACAATCCGCATCCACCATCATGTCAATGGCCGGCAGCGGATACAGATCCTTCGGGCATGCTTTATTCAAATCAGTAAAATCAATGCAAACTCTCCAACCACCATTCGACTTTGGGACCACCACTGGATTCGCCACCCAATCTGCGTATCTAACAGGCTCTATGAATCCTGCCTGCAACAAACTTTCCACCTCCTCATCAATCGCCCTCTCTTTCTCAGGAGAAAACTTCCTCTTTTTCTGATGAACTCCTTCTCAACCTCTGGTGACAACTCGAACCGATCGTCACTGTCTTTTCAAGATTACCGGGGAATAAAGGCACTGTCTTGATTCCCAAAGGCTCCATCTTCATATCGTTTTCTTTAAACTTCCTAAGAGATGGTCCGTCATTTGTATCAATAACTTCATCGGACAAGAATTCCACCATACAAACGGGTAACTTCGCTTTTGATCCATCCATACCACTTCTACACATCACATTATAACAAGAGCGCGCCAACTCTTTGTAATAGCCAGGAAAAAGGTATGATAGAACAAATAGTAGGGAAGGTAGCGATAAAGTCTAAACAAGGGATAACGAGGGATACGGGAACGAAAGAAAGTAAAAAGAAACGAAAAATGGAAAAGTAAAGTAAAAGATAGAAGAGGGGTCAAAATCAAAGGAATGAGGGGTTAAAGTGTGAATTAGAAAAGTTAGGATGTCTATAAATAGGGGTGGGGAGGCCCAAAAACGAGTTAATCATCATTAAAACACGAAAATCCGAAAATTGCCACGAAAAAGGAAAATTATCGCGGATTCTACACAGGCCATTATTATCGCGGAACTCGTCAAAGAGCATTATTGTCGCGGATTTCTCAAAGAACATGATTGTCGTGGATGTGGGTGATGAAGAGAATTATCGCGGATTTTTGGTGAAGAGAATTGTCGCGGAAAATAGGAACAAGAGTAACATTGTCGCGAAAAATCCTTGAAGTGCAACATTATCGCGGATTGTGTTCTAAGAGTAAAATTATCGCGGATTTGGAGTTGCAGCATAGAATTGTCGCGAATTTCGAGGAAAGAAGTAAATTATCGCGGAAATACTAAGTTTAAGTGTTTTCGTCACGTCTCGACGTCGGATCGTGGGAGGAAAAGAACACGTAGGGTCTACGGTAATCACATAGTTAACAATAGGATAATAACGTCGGAATTCGAGTAACTAAAACCTATTACGAAATGCAGGAAAGCGCGGAAAGACTATAGCAAGCAAAAGCAAACNAACTCTTGCGAATTCATAACACTTAGATAAACATTGGCGTGATCGAGGATAAAAACTAGGTGCCCTTCCGGATGAAAACCGCTCCGGGAGGGCCGAATAGTTACATTTTGAGCAGGGGCTCCTCCAGAACTGATGACCAAGCCCCTGGTAACGCAACAAACTCATCATTAACCTGAGGAATATGATCCACCTCAATTTCTTCATCAAAAATATCTTCATCAGAATTCCGAGTACTCATGATAATGGAAATCCAAACTCAACAATAAAGCTCTCAATGGGATAAAAAATCTCGGTCCCCACCGACGGCGCCAAACTGATCTAGTCTAAAAATATTTTGGGTATTTATTTTTAGATCAGTCAATTTTTAATTATTCAGAGTTCAATTTATGTGGGGACACGAGCGATATACGAGGTTGGACCCACAATGTGTGAGCTTACGTCCTCGGGAGAGCGAAGCTCTACCTTGGTTTCCACTATAATAATCAAAGGATACAAGTACAATGAGGTGATAATGATAACATGGGCAAAAACGGCTCGAAAAACGATCGAAAACACTCAGTCGGGCTCGAAAGGCTGGCAGCCGCGAGTTGTGGTCAACAACTCGCAGAAAACACTGTACCAGCAACAACTCGCGAAAAACACTGTACCAGCAACAACTCTCGAAAAATATTGTACGAGCAAGAACTCTCGAATAGTAACTTCCGAGCAAGAACTCGCGACTGGCACTGTATCGACAAAATCTCGCGAATAGTGACTTCCGGACAAGAACTCGCGAATAGTGATTTCTGGCAAGAACTCGCGAATGTCACTGTTCACACGAAATCTCCCGAATAGTAACCCAGATGAAGGTGGCCGCGAGTTTTGGTGCGAAAACTCGCGGATAGGGGCTGAAAAACGAAGTCTCGCGACTGCCTTAGCGAATTTGAGCCAGAGTCTTGCCTTGGGAGGTGCTAAGAGAGTCTGAATCCCTTTTCAGTGCCTTGTGGCTTCTATTTATAGAAAAATCAAGCCCAATTAATAAGTTTCAGGCCCAGGAGCCCAATTTCACTGGAGTAAGCCCAAAGTACTTAAATAATATTCAATTAAATTAGAATAAATGTCATTCCGCAACAGAACTTCGGAAATGCATCTCGATCGAGAATAAGCCAGAAATATCGATGAGAAAATACCGGAAGACCTCATAAATTAATTCACTGCTTCCAGATGTCGAATATACAGCCAAAAATATCACCACAACTTACTGGTACGCTTCTCGGGTGCCAAATTACGAAAATACCCTTGGCCTCGTCTGGGGCCGAATTTGCCGGAGACTGCTAGAAACAATAGTCAAATGCAAATATATATGCCCGGGAAGTCCAAATTACGAGAATACCCCCAAAACTATAGAATGACGTAAATAGACGAGAATACCAAGAATACCGAAAATACCATCTAGCCACGTCGGACGAGCTCCCGGAGCATCGTGATACCAAAAACATCCCCGGGTGATATCAGTAATTTATAAAGATTTTTTGTTATTCAATTGGTTTTTTTCCGATTTTATAAAACATGATATATTTCATTAAATTGCATCGATTTGCGACTAGTTCTTCACTAAAACGATAAGTCAAAAATCTGATATTGATTACATTGTTGTTAGGGATAGTAAAAACCGAACACATGTTCAAATCTACTTAACCAAATCAAATTATACGGGTATCAATCGGATTAATTAGTTATTATTCGAGTTGAATATAAGAATCAAGACTCATTTAATAGGGGTTCATACCCAAAATATGATTGAGACATAGGGGAGGACATGGGCCAGCCCAATTCACTGGGTCAATCTGCTAAATATTAGTTTACGGTTGGGTCATAAAATTCAACCCGCCAATTCGTAAGATCGATCCGTGCGGGTCAGTGGGTTGAAATAGGCAAAAAAATATATATATAAAAAATTTGGGTTTAAATTGTGGTTTTTTTAGTTTACGTTTTTAATTTATAATTTAGGTTATGTAACCCGTTGACGGGTCAAGAAAATTTCTCAACTCATTGGACCAGACCCGTGCCCACTTCTAATTGAGACCCGAAAAACAAAATAATAATAATCAATCAATATACTTCAAAAAATTAGCAAAACCTCGAATCGTACCATATTGCTTGGGAATCGAGTTAAATAATTTGATTTTCAATTGTGATAGTTGAAACCAATGGAGTCTATACGGGTAATGATGTAAACATATTCATACGATACGATGAGACTCAACTCGAATCCAACTCATTGCGAACCCTAGTTCGTGTATAAGTTATATAGGCTTGTTTATATTTTGTAGGATATAATTGAGATCATTATATTACATGCAATCACAATATTTATTTATATTGTTATATAAATAATTTGTATTAAAATATATTATTATTTTAACTAGCCATAATATATTTACCTATGCATGTAATTATTTATTAATAATAATAAAATATACCATGTCATAGCGACCATGTCTATTGTTATAAATAAGTAATATTAGTAATAATAATATTCTAATAATGTAGATAACATTTTAATACTTTTAAATAATTGTAAAACTTTAATTGCATGTAATTATGTTATACAGTTGAGGCCATAGAGACCAAATTATTTTATAAACAATTTAACATATTTTAATTGAGAAATACAATTTCAATTTTTTATTATATTAATATATTTTAAAAAAATATTATTTTATACAATACCCGAAAATCCTGAGATCCGACACTATAATACAATATGACGCGATATCATACAACAAAATATATGTATCCTCCGATATTTCACGAGTAATATAAAAACATGTGAATTATGCTAATTGACTCTTTTTGAGTGATTTGGTGGCTTAAAATTTCACATAATTATTTATCTTTTATAAAACATAATAGTTTGATCGGGATTTAAACAAAATATCTATCAATACAAGTTTTAAATATGCCGGATCTGTTTAATTTGAGAAAAATGAGTTTGATGATTTCTTAAAATTATTTTTCGAATGTAAAGTAATATAATTGATAATAAATTTATTAAAAAATATTTTCTCAAATGTAATTAAAATCGGACTGGATTAGCCTGCCAAAAATTCGGTCCGAGTTTTAAAAAATATCGTAAAACAAAATAACCGATTCAAACCGCCCAAAACTCAAATTAAACTGCAAAATCGGTTGAACCGTCTGAAAAACCGAGTAAACGGATCAAATTTATTTATTTTAAATTTTTAAAAATATAAATTTATATTATATTTATATTCCANCAAAATATGATTGAGACATAGGGGAGGACATGGGCCAGCCCAATTCACTGGATCAATATGCTAAATATTAGTTTACGATTGGGTCATAAAATTCAACCCGCTAATTCGTAAGGTCGATCCGTGCGGGTTAGTGGGTTGAAATAGGCAAAAAAAATATATATATAAAAAATTTGGGTTTAAATTGTGGTTTTTTTAGTTTACGTTTTTAATTTATAGCTTAGCTTATATAACCCGTTAATGGGTCAAGAAAATTTCTCAACTCATTGGACCAGACCCGTGCCCACTTCAAATTGAGACCCGAAAAACAAAATAATAATAATCAATCAATATACTTCAAAAAATTAGCAAAACCTCGAATCGTACCATATTGCTTGGGAATCGAGTTAAATAATTTGATTTTCAATTGTGATAGTTGAACCAATGGAGTCTATACGGGTAATGATGTAAACATATTCATACTATACGATGAGACTCAACTCGAATCCAACTCATTGCGAACCCTAGTTCGTGTATAAGTTATATAGGCTTGTTTATATTTTGTAGGATATAATTGAGATCATTATATTACATGCAATCACAATATTTATTTATATTGTTATATAAATAATTTGTATTAAAATATATTATTATTTTAACTAGCCATAATATATTTACCTATGCATGTAATTATTTATTAATAATAATAAAATATACCATGTCATAGCGACCATGTCTATTGTTATAAATAAGTAATATTAGTAATAATAATATTCTAATAATGTAGATAACATTTATATACTTTTAAATAATTGTAAAACTTTAATTGCATGTAATTATGTTATACAGTTGAGGCCATAGAGACCAAATTATTTTATAAACAATTTAACATATTTTAATTGAGAAATACAATTTCAATTTTTTATTATATTAATATATTTTAAAAAAATATTATTTTATACAATACCCGAAAATCCTGAGATCCGACACTATAATACAATATGACGCGATATCATACAACAAAATATATGTATCCTCCGATATTTCACGAGTAATATAAAAACATGTGAATTATGCTAATTGACTCTTTTTGAGTGATTTGGTGGCTTAAAATTTCACATAATTATTTATCTTTTATAAAACATAATAGTTTGATCGGGATTTAAACAAAATATCTATCAATACGAGTTTTAAATATGCCGGATATGTTTAATTTGAGAAAAATGAGTTTGATGATTTTTTAAAATTATTTTTTGAATGTAAAGTAATATAACTGATAATAAATTTTTTAAAAAATATTTTCTCAAATGTAATTAAAATCGGACTGGATTAGCCTGCCAAAAATTCGGTCCGAGTTTTTAAAAATATGGTAAAACAAAATAACCGATTCAAACAGCCCAATACTCAAATTAAACTGCAAAATCGGTTGAACCGGCTGAAAAACCGAGTAAACCGATCAAATTTATTTATTATTTATTTTAAATTTTAAAAAATATAAATTTATATTCCATTCAACATCTCATTCTTTAAACCTATGTGACACTGACTTTTCCGACCGATTCGGTGCAACTCGCATCGGCAAGAGTATAAGAGTCGGATTTTCGACTTGTCTAGAATTATTAAATAAAATAATATTAAATAAAATCAAATTAAAAAAATAATTCTTATAATTTGTAGAAAGTTGCATAAACTCCAAGTTTAAAACTACGAATATTTATCAATTTATTATATAATAATATTTAACTTATAAAAATGAATATAGTTCGTTTATTCTACCATCTCCTAAAAAACAACCACTTTTCGGTTTATCATCGCTTGCACAAATAATTTACAAGTAGATCGATAACATAAGAAAGTCGTGAAAACATATAAGATATGTTTCCGAAAAATAAATCAAATTAAAGAAATCAAAACGACGTTGTTTTGTGTCTCCGACTCGATCCGACACGAAAAAATGTGAAAAATTGAAGAGTTAGTGCAGCATATCTTTAAACCTTGAACCTCCACTTTAGCAATTGTTACTCAATATAATAGTTTAATTAATTTATTATTTTAAAATATTTTCAAGATTCAATATAATATGGTTGGCGGTATGGGTGTTTAAAACAATGGTTATCTCGCTTTCCTTCAACCTCACGAGAGCTCAACTCTTTTCTCACTCAATGGCGTCGATTATTGCCTTGTCTTTGTTCCTGTTTTTGATCATCTATCTGGTAAATCCTTCTTCTTCTTCGAGGAAGAATGCTTCAACTTGTAACTTCGCTGCAATTTTTGCATTTGGCGATTCAAACACAGATACCGGAGGTATAGCTGCGGCGTTCTATCCTCCGGCGTCTCCGTCGGGTAACACATACTTTCACCGCCCTGTAGGAAGGGCTTCTGATGGGCGTATGATCGTTGATTTCATCGGTAACAATTTCAGTGTATCTCAATCGTTGAATTGAATACTAATCTTGTTGCTTTGATGTAGCTGATTTTCTAGGGTTACCTTATTTGAGCGCATATTTGGATTCAGTTGGATCAAGTTATATACATGGTGCTAATTTTGCAACCGGTGGTGCAACCATCATGCGTTCTACCGAGTCATGGTTCGATCATGGCGTGAGCCCTTTTTCTCTTGAAATTCAAGTACAACATTACACTCAGTTTAAGGAGAAAGCAGCCTACTTTTACTCAGGTTATTTCATAATGAAAGCAAACTTCTTAAATTTTTAAAATCGGATCAATTTATGTAGATAAGAGAATTTGAACAAGTTATTTATTATGGTACATATTCCATTTTATAAACCAATCTACAACATATTCAATTTCAGTTGTGGATCAATTTCATTGGTTCAACATACCTCCTCAAGGTGAATGGATCACTTAAACCAAATTAACCTATAGCAAGGTCGCTCATAATTTTTCAAACCCGCTTTGATATCATGTTAAATTTCTAGAGTCGTGTCAATTTCATGTGGGAGTGTACACGAATATAGCTTATAAGAAGATGAGATTACATCGTAATAAAAATTAGTAAATTTATTTTTACCGGATTTAGATTTGATCTTGGTTCTATGCCTGTAAAGTGAAAAACAAGACCAAACTATCATAAGACCTACAGATTTAGGTCTTACGAATATTGAAATCAATCTTAGACCTAATTGTAAAGTTATATTTCAAAATACTAACCCTAATACGAAGGGTTGGTCATTGACGGATCTTTTTAGGTTCAGGCCGATTAAGTCATACGGGTTGATCTTAAAGATCACACCTCTAATTTAGTATATTACACATTTCCTTTTATAAATCAATCTACATCACATTCAATTTCCCTTGTATAACAATTTCATTATTTCAACAAAACTTGCCAATATTGTAACTGAAGCTTTGTGATTTTCAGAAACAGGGATTTGTAAGACAAGGCTACCAAAGATAAAAAACTTGTCCGAATCTCTTTTCTTTGTCGATATTGGCCAAAATGATATTGCTGCAGGCATAAGAAACTTGTCTTTTCAACTCCAAAATGAGGCTCTTCCTAGTATTATTAACCAGTTTATAACACAAATGCAAGTAAGTTAGCAAAACACAATAATTATAATTGAAAACTTATTTGTAAACTCTTGAATTGCAGATTTTGTATCAAAGAGGCGCGAGGTTTTTCTGGGTTCACAACACCGGCCCGATCGGTTGTCTTCCGGTATCGATGGTTAAGGTGCAAAACCCCGAACCAGGTTACATTGATCTCTATGGTTGTATCAATTACCAAAATGAGATTGCTATGGAGTTCAACAAGCAATTAAAAGATGGGATTTACAGCCTAAGATCCAATCTACATGAAGCATTAATCGTCTATGTAGACATATACCGTGCCAAATACGATATGATTACGAACGCAAAACATTTAGGTAAACATCATTCTATTCTCCTTTACGTGCACAAATTATGATGAATGACTCAGAAAAGGCTAATCACACATAGGGTTTAGGGTTTAGGCTAAACCCTAAACAAGTTTGAGATTCCACAACATTCAAATAAAAAGAGTTCAAGACGATCAGACTCTAACATTGGATAGAAATTGAATGTGGTTTGAGTAGGTTTATAATAGGGAATAAGAATCATACTAAATGAATTGTACAAGTCTTTTACCCTATTGTCTCTTCCCCATATACGTCATATCCGTGTACACTGTAACGACCAATCTCTCACTTGTATGATATTGTCAGCTTTACACTAGGTTAACCCTAATGACTCATACATAGTCTTAGTTTACTTTTTCCCTAATCATAAACGGGCGACGTTTGCTTATGGCCCTCCAATTTACGGGCTGTGTAATGGACATACTTTCCAAGTTACGAAATTGCAAATATGATACATTTTTTTAGCAAAAATATGCATTTGTTGTCCCCCAACTTCAATTAAATGCATATAAGACATTTTAAGTTTCAATACCGTTTATAATTGACACTCTAACGAATTCGTTAATATTTTATATTTTATGCACAATTTTCGAACATTAAATGTCAATTTTGTATAATTTTTCAAACGGGTCTTATTTGCATACTTTGAGGATCACTCATGCTAACGAAAAAATATTTTTCAACTTAACGGATAATCAGGTGCTTGAATGTCAGTGGCAAAAAACAAACGATATTGATAACTTTAGGTATCATTCCTACAATTTTGTAAGTTGGAGAACATACTATTTACACAGCTCGTAAGTTGGGAGACTATTTATGCAATTTTTTCAATCATAAACTTCCCAGTGGATAGTATACTTAACTTTCTAGTTATTGACACTTTGCTAAGGAAAAAACGTGGTACTAGTGCATATGAATCATTATACTTAATATAAGATCGTTATCCGTCTATAGCGATGTTGAAATTTGACTAAGATGTCTCGCACCCCCGAGAAGTCTTACTGCACACTTTAATCATAATTTCGACTAGACTCTCTAATTTCAATATACAGAGTGACAAAAATGCATGTCTAATTTTAATATATGACCTGGAATCAGCATCCTTTGTTATTACACCTTCTTCTGGTCTCTAACAAGATCCCTCTTGTTTATTGCAGGATTTAAAGAACCTGTAACAATATGCTGCGGTCATCATGGAATAGATTATGATATTTGGTGTGGAAACACAGGAAATGTAAATGGAAGTCAAGTATTCGTAGATTCATGTACAAATCCGTCTGTAGTTATAAGCTGGGATGGTGTCCATTATACCGAAGCAGCAAATAAATGGATCGTTGATCACATCGTAGATGGATCTTACTCCGATCCGCCTATCGGAATCAACAATATTTGCCTCAAGACACCATCAAACTTGCATAAATGATCCATTTTATTTATCATTTATTCAACTCGAGATAAAACTATAGATTTTTTAAAATATTAATATATTAAAAAAATAAGAAATTAACACTTATAAAGTAGGAGTTTAGTAAATAATATGTATATCCGCAATCAAAATTATATAATATTCAATGGCTTTTCACATAAAAATGAGAAAATGGCTACTTTAGTTGCCATAGTTTACTAATTTTGACAAATTTAGTCTTTATATTTTGAAATGACAAATTTAATCCCCATATTTTATATCTTTTGTCAAATTTGATTCTATAAATTTGTAAAATGTGACTAATTTAATCCATAAAGTGACATAATAGGTCCTCAAAGTTTGAGAAAAACAATATCGGTCCTCACAGTTTACACATACTAGCAAAATCAGTCCTCAAAGTTCGTAAATTTTGGCAAAATTAGTCACCGACCAATTTTAACACCGTTAGTGTTAAAAATTGAAAATCGGGCCGGTTTTGACATATTTACCGGTTTGAATAGAAACATGCAAGAAACATTATCTAATTTTCACTACAATCCGGAATTTTGGTTCTAAACAGATCGATATAGCGATACGTTTTGTATACCGCACAGTGGCGACGACGTATACTAATTATTATATCGAACTGTGGCGATTACATATATTAATTGCACGCGCCGGAGACATAATTTGCCAATTCAAAGTTTGAGATTGAATTTGCCAAATATACCAAAATTAAGGGATTGAAATTGATTATTTAAACTTTTAGGATCTCAATTGCCACAATTAAGTAACTATGGGGAACAATTACGCCACACACACAAATATTTGAGGATCAATTTTGTCAAATTGACTAAATTATGAGAACATGTTTTGTCATGCTAAAACTTTGGGGACCTCAATTGTCAAAATTAGCAAACTACAATGACTAAATTTGTCAAAACTATGAAACAATAAGGGCTAACTATGCTAGTCGCCCCATAAAAATGCAAAACTATAATTAAAACTTTTTTATCTAAGTTAGTTTTACATGTATATATAAAATTAAATATAAACGGACAGTTTATTTTGATAATATGGTGGATATATATAAAACCACCACTCAGTATGTTTAAAACGAGTAAGTAATTTTACAACCATTCGTACATCCATCACACGTATAACCATCCAAATATGTTCAAACGTGATGATTATCTGACAAATACATGGAAGATGCGATGTTGTCAAAGATATTGAAAGAGAATATTGTAGAATATTCGGTACAATATTTCATAAATTAGATATGGACTCGATAATTAGTGAACCTCATGAAGACAATTATATCAATCAATCAAAGGCGTAACACATTATACCATATTCTTCTTGTGATAGTGACTTCACGATCACGGTTTATCGGTCACGTAGTTTTCTCTATTTTGGATTTCCACGCTAAATCTTGTATCTTCTACTTTTCTTCATTTACGTTTGGTTCTCATCACATTAATTCAACCCGACCCCGGATAATAGAAATTATGTTTCTTCTCCGGATGAGGAATCTGCAAATAGATGGATCGTACTTCGATCCAATCCAATCCACCTTTTGGAATCAAGGAAGTGTGCCTCAAGACACCATCAAAGTTGCATAAATGATCCATTTTATTTACCACTAAAGTGTGGGGGAAACAATGTACATGCATACGAGCAACGCAACATTCACCGAACTCGGAAGCTAATTAATCATTCATTCTACTCATAAAAACTAAGCTGATTCAGTTTAGTTTATATAACATTTGTGAATATCACACGTGTGTACGTTATTGACGATACCCTTCGGGGAGTGGAACGACTCGATGAAAGGGTACGGAACGCTGAGGCAACGATCCATCCTCTTCATCGTCATCGAACTCTAAAACATAACTGTAAAACCAAAGAATCATTTCTATAAGCTTAAATTTCAACTAGCTTTGTATTCATTTATGTAGAGAAGTTACTTACTCATCATTCTTCTTCTGCTTACATTGAATAATGACCATCAACGTGCAAGAGACACAAAATATGGTTAGTTTTACATTATTTCATGTACATTAATGTAAATTCCACCTTTCGAGTTTGGACAACAGTTGCTTTGTACAGTGCTGTTGTTTCTGGATATACAGCCAAGACATGTTTTCCCGCAGGAAAATCGGGGGCGCTCGATGGATCGTTTCGTCTTGGGAATGGAATAATATGCGACATGGTCAGCTTGTACTTTCTGCGAAAAAATAGACAAAATTCATCGAGGGAATGAGTATCAAATAATAAAATCACAAATCATGCTTGTACTTTCTGTGAAAAAATATACAAAATCCGTCGAGGGAATGAGTATCGAATAATAAAATCACAAATCGTGTATTTCGTTATGCGAAAACAAACCTCTGTCCAGTTCCCTCTTCATCATCCCCTGGTTCCTCATCAAGAACTTCAAATCTACTCATTGGAATAAAAGTAAATAAACGAAATCACTACACGAAATAATCATAATAGTTGTTTCGCAAAAGAGTTAGCTACCAAGAAACAAATGGATTGTGATTTCGTTTAAATCAAGGGGTATCGAAATCATAATCATAATCATAACCATAATAGTTGCTTCGGAAATGAGTTTAGCTACCAAGAAACGAATCGATTGTGATTTTGATTAAATCAAGGGGTATCTAAGCAACGAAAAAAAAGGCTTTATTCACCCTTTGAGACAATACTTACTCTCTTGTTTCCTTGTCATAATGGATTAATTTAACCACAAACCACTCATCTTTTCCAGCATCCTCTTGACTTACTCTAGCAGCAACCTAAATTTTTCATTTCAGAAATGAAGCAGATAATAAGTTTTTCTCTTGTGAGCATAAAAAAGTAACATGAAAATTTGAACATGATTTAATACAGCAAAGCTGAAAACGTACTTGCTCGCCTTTTAAATTAGCAAGATTCTCTAAGTGGTTCCGAACTGAAGCTGAAAGCCGTGTGACTTCCGAATCTACCTTCATTTTCTTCTTCTTTGGCTCATTCCCTTCTGTGTTTCATCAAAATTCAATGTCAAATTATTGTAAACTTACGATTTACATTTACAACATCTACTAAATAATAAACCTATCCTTCTTCGGTGTTGCCCCTGGTTTCCCGAAGGCAATATTGCATCAATCTGTGCTAATAGTTGACTGGAAATACTGAAAAATCAAAGAAAAATATCAGCATTTGCTTCTAAATACAAATAAAAATACAAATCTAGTGATACGAAAGGAATTCCCGACAGAAAAGAGTTAATGTAATCAAAATTATACCTAACTTCACTCTCAGTTAGTTCTTTGGCTTGAGTATATAGCATCTTAAGGCGTGCAAGTGAATTATCACCAGGCTTATCAACAACCTCTGGGGCTAAAATGCAAATAAAAAAAGAAACTCATAAAAACCATCTATTCTAACACAAAACCTTTCATAATCGATTAAAGAACACCAAACATTGTCAAAAGGGAACAGATAGAAACCAAAATGCAATTAAAGTCACTCCCCAAATTCTTTGAAAATCTCATGCATTGTATTATAAGCTTAATGTTAACAAATTCCCAGCGATTAATAAACTACAACGAAGAAAATTTCTTTCTAAATTAAGACAACAAATAATCTACTAAATCCCATAGCATGAAAAAAACTTGAAAAAGTTTTAAAAACTCACTAGATTGGAGCTTTTTATGCATCTTGTTGATCTCAAGTATAAGTTCGTCTTGCTGCATCCTTAGCCGCTCAAGCTCCTTGGAGTTGTCTAAGATCCCAGAAACATCCGGCGACAACATCGTAAAATCGCAACAGTCAAGTGATCGCGTCAACGCCTGAAGCTCGAAAGAAAATACAAAAATCAAGAACCCATTNTACCTCGATCAGAGCTAGTATCAGTCTTGGCCATGATAGCCCAAATAGCGCAGGCTGAATCAGGAGGCCCAGATCCAGTCCACAACCAGTAAAGGGCCCGTTTATATGTCTGGCCCGATCGGTCGCTTCCAGCAATCGGTCCCAAGGTGTGGGGCCCAATTTCCTGTATGTGCCAGACCGATCGGTCCATTGTTTACAGGCGCTCCTTCGGGCCATTCTTGCTCATCACACACGATGGCAACCCGCGTAGAACTTGTCAGGAGTATAGTTCAGCCATGGGTGTAAGCCACTAGAGGCCAAAGAGTAGCCGGCTGGCAGCGCCGAAAGACCTAGCGCTGTGCAGCTACTATAGAGCCGTTTCCGACGGCTGTTCCGCCTGACGTTAGCCGACCTATTTGCAAAGGACATACACAAAACGACACCCTACTGTACAGAGTACAGTAGAAGTATAAAAAGGACACTTGGAGAATGAAAGAATGAATCTTCTTCTGGTTTTCTCTCAAGAGCTTTGACATCAAGGATCTCTCGATTTATTTTCGATTGTCTTTCATTCCTTTGTTGTCGCTAAAACAAACATGCATTGTATGATCATGTATTCGATTATTGAACAGGCTAAGGGCACTTCTTTTAGCCCTTAGTCAAGTGGTTTTTTCTTCGTTTCCGAGGTTTTCCACTCTAAAATCCTTCCGTCCCTTTTATCTTTGAATCATTAACTTTCTCCACACATAAAACAAATAACAACCGAGTTCGTCTTGCAACGAACCAGTCGACTGTTGACACCCCGGTTTTTGAACCACAACAGATGGTAATTGAAATTTAAAATATTACCAAAATCAATAAAAATATAAAATATTTTACAATCAAATGAAGAAATTAAGCAAAAAAAAATCAATCCCTCGACAAGGTACCTAAATCCACATCATTAAGCAGACAAGGCATAACCTTAACAGGTTCAAAAACAAAGCCAAATTTCTTACAAGCCTCTTCTACACGTTTTACTTGACAATCTCCTTCAGGACAAAACACAATCACAGCTCCTCCACTGCCTGTAAATTTCGAAGCAGCGCCCTCTCGTCTTACCAATTCAACCATTTCGATGTTAATTTCTCCGAGAACATCATCCCCGAAGATTTGCCTGTTATAAGAAAGTACTAAGAAATGAAAAGTTTAACTTCTAAGTGTGTTGTTTTCGACTTTTTGTTACCTTCGTAGATCGAAGTTACGATTCATGAGTTCGGCTAGTTTCGTATGGTCTTTATTCAGTATTGCTTTTCGTCCATCTAATGCGAGATCTGCTACTTGTTTGATTTTGTTTATGATGAATTCTTCGCCCTTTAGCCATCTTTCCCTCACTGTGCTGTGTACCTATAAAATGTATATAATCAAGAAGTACGAACTATTCGTTAAATGTAAATAGTGTATGTGTAGTCCAATCTATAAAAGAAGTGAATCACATTGTAAACGCAGAATAAACAGATTACTCATAATATCACTTCACTTATAAACTATAATATTTCTATTTTCACAACCGATGTGGGACAGTATTTCAACACAAACCAAAATGAACTCGAACATAAATTCGAATGAACATGAACATGTTTGCAAACGTTCGAATTTGAGAATTTTTATAATATTTGTGCACGAACGCGAACAAACGAATCCAAACACGAATGAACATGAAAATGAAAGAACAAGAACAAAATATTAGAAATATGAACAATAGTCGAACAAGTTTTATTATAATATGAGCGAACATGAACAAATGAGACTCGACTATTTCAAATCGAATAAAAGTCCTAAATCAAGGCAAATTTTTCATACTATTTATGCACGAACATGAGCGAACAAATCAAAACACAAATGTGCATGAATACGAAATGAACGAATATGAACAATAGTCGAACAAGATTTATTTATAATATGAACGAACACGAACAAATGAGACTCGACTATTTCAAATCGAATAAAAGTCCTAAATCAAGGCAAATTTTTCATACTATTTATGCACGAACATGAGCGAACAAATCAAAACACAAATGTGCATGAATACGAAATGAACGAATATGAACAATAGTCGAACAAGATTTATTTATAATATGAACGAACACGAACAAATGAGACTCGACTATTTCAAATCGAATAAAAGTCCTAAATCAAGGCAAATTTTTCATACTATTTATGCACGAACATGAGCGAACAAATCAAAACACAAATGTGCATGAATACGAAATGAACGAATATGAACAATAGTCGAACAAGATTTATTTATAATATGAACGAACACGAACAAATGAGACTCGACTATTTCAAATCGAATAAAAGTCCTAAATCAAGGCAAATTTTTCATACTATTTATGCACGAACATGAGCGAACAAATCAAAACACAAATGTGCATGAATACGAAATGAACGAATATGAACAATAGTCGAACAAGATTTATTTATAATATGAACGAACACGAACAAATGAGACTCGACTATTTCAAATCGAATAAAAGTCCTAAATCAAGGCAAATTTTTCATACTATTTGCGCACAAACATGAACGAACAAATCAAAACACAAATGAGAATGAATACGAAATGAACAATAGTCGAACAAGGTTTATTATAATATGAACGAACACAAACAAATCAGACTCGTCTATTTCGAATCGAATAATAGTCCTAAATCAAGGCAAATTTGAAGATGGAATTAGTGAGCTTCTGAAGTTACCTTCCCAGAATCACTAGGATTCTCAGCATAAATAACATAAAGAGGCGGAAGAAGATTTATATCCATCCGCTCGTATTCTCCGTATCCAAATTCATCCATTCGTTTCTTGTTAAATTCCTACACATCATCATAAATGCAGTTCATCTTGTCCAAATTTACCACAAATTTGCAATAAAAATTACCATATAAACAAGGCCTCCATAAACTTGAACAACTCTATCTTGAAGACCAGCTACAATTCCAATTTCTTTCTCTGCATTAAGAATAAGGGTTGGACGAACTTCAACTTTGATCAAATGCCTTACATTATAGAAATCAAGAAGACAATTAAGCGCAGCACAAATGATCGCACTCGAACCCGAAAGCCCCGTCTGATTAACACAACAAGAACATTAAAAAAAACTCATAAACTTGCATATTCATCAATGAAGAAAAAAACATACTTGGCGAGGAATATTTGTATCATATGAGAGTGTAAAGTTCTCATCATGTAAATTGATACAATTATCTTTACAATGATTATGAAAAACTTTACAAATCGCCATTAAAAGCCTCACTCCTCCATAATACCCATCGCTTTGTACACGATTAACCTATAAACATAAAGCACTTTAGATCTATAATTCATGAACAAAAATCATGATAATAACATGGGATTAAAGAACGAGACCATGTGAGTGAGGGAGCCAAATTGTACTAAATCGTGAGTTGGATGTGGAACAATAACCAAATCTTTAGAAGAATTCAATTTGACAGAAGCCCAGAAATTGCCGAGGCTGAAGGATATTGCACGCCCGTAGTACACATCGCTTGGGTTACCCAATAACCCTACGCGTGCGTACGCAATGTGCTCAATGATTACAGTTTTCTCGACCGCCATTGATGAGTGTTGATATTCCACAGTTGCTTATTTACCAGATGAGATCACTAGATGACATAAATATCCACAATCTGCAGTGGACAAAGAAGGAAATAGATGCAAATTAGAGGGTGGAGTTTAGTTGGGATCATTACTGGGCTGTCATCTTGCTTCCTTTTGCGGAATGATCATTCAGAGTCCGTCCAAATTTCATCTTTTCTTATACTTTTGAGCCCGAAATCTTGCGGGCTTTCACTGGTTATGGATTCTTTTGAGCCCAGCAAAATGGCCGTGGCACCGCCGCGGCTTTTGTGTTGTATCGGTCTTTGAAGCTTTTATGTTTTGTAATAAATTCTGGAAAAAATAGTGCTTTGAATCTTTAAATTTTAATAATTTTTAAAAATTTAATTTAATAATTTATAATGTTATATTAAGTTCTCAAATGGTAAGGTTTGGTAAATTTAGTTCTTTAAGTCAATATTTGACAAATTAGATCCGTAAAACGACAAAATTATTCCAAAATTGATGATGATCTCAATTGTTAAAATTGAAAATTTTGAAGATCAATTATGACATATATAAAATGTGATGATCGATTTAGATATCTTAATACTTTGGAATCACAATTGTTATAATCATAAAATTTTGGAGATCAAAATTATCAAATCATTAAATTATGAGGATCAAATTTGTGCATCCCTCATTCTTTCTCTTACCATTTTTTGGAATATGTTATAAATTATAATCGTTTGCTCGTGGTACGGCAAGATGAGGTATGATCACCAAATATTTATTTTTAAGGCATATAAAATAAAAATAAAAATGTTGTATTTTATCGCTAAAAATTACAATTTATCTATAGGTTAAAACCAACTATAATATAATCTTAAGTTGTGAAATGATTAAATATCATTACTTTCCTAATCAAAATATAAAATATTTTTTTTTATAAATAAGAATATATTGCTATTTATACGTTAAAACCAACTATAATATAATCTTAAGTTGTGAAATGATTAAATATCATTACTTTCCTAATCAAAATATAAAATATTTTTTTTTATAAATAAGAATATATTGCTATTTATACGTTAAAACCAACTATAATATAATCTTAAGTTGTGAAATGATTAAATATCATTACTTTCCTAATCAAAATATAAAATATTCTTTTTTATAAATAAGAATATATTGATATTTATACGTTAAAACCAACTATAATATAATCTTAAGTTGTGAAATGATTAAATATCATTACTTTCCTAATCAAAATATAAAATATTATTTTTTTATAAATATGAGTATGTTGATATTTATACACACTAATAATGATTATGATACCGTAATTTTACCGAACACTTTTATAAATTGACAATTATCTCATCTCTAATTTTACCACAACTTACGTACCTCAATTTTTAATAGTTGATTCGATGGTTGAAGCAATCATCGAACATGTGTTAGACAAATGATCAGGTTGAAGGTATTTTCTTTTAAATCAGATTTAAATTATTATAATTTAACTTGATACAAACTTTTAAAACATTAATTTTAAAATGCTTAATTCTTCAATTCAAACAATTCAATTAAGACATTCAAACGTGATATACTATCAATTTTGGATTGTATACAAAAATAATTTGTCGGTTAAACGATTGAAATTTTGTCGAAATATCAGACAAAAAATTTTAAACCCAAATTTATGTATAAAGAAGGTTTTTATATTCGTAGGCATTAGGAGTGTGCGAGGATTGGTTATCCAACCCGATCACCATTTATCCGATCCGATAAATAAGGATCGGAAAAATGATGATCCAAAACCCCATTCTAAATACTGGATCGATTTGCGGATACCATAATTTTTATTTTTTGAATTATAATTGATCATACAAAATTGCCACTAATCATCAAAAATATTATTTATTTTCTCTTTTATTTTAGCAATTGCTTCTTGAGTAATTGTAAGCAAAACTAACCTGAGTAAATCAGGCCAGCCGCAGCCGCATATCGAAGGGCTCTGGGTGTCCAAATGATAATAAAAAAAATCTAAAAATCAATTAAGAGAGAATAAATAGCAAAAATATAGTTCCCAACATGAAGAAAATTTAAAATAGAGATATTCATGACACTAAACATAAGTTGGGTACTGTAATAAAATAATGCAGCAAAAACGTTGTGGAATCAATAAAATTTTAAATAGAAGTTTTCAAGACATATGAAGATAAGAATGTGATTCTGTAGTAAAAAAATACCGATTTAAAATGAAAGCATGTAAGTGATGAGAAAGTTTTCTAAAGAACATGCACTGAAGAAATGTTTTCTTGAAATGGGAACTTAAATAAGAAAATCAATAAAAAGTGAAACAAAAAACTAGTATTATTTTGAAAGTTCCAAGAAATACCAAATTCGGATTGCAAGAAAGGCCATATAAACACATTGTTCAACGGCCATATTCCCATTAACTGATTAAAAATCCATCAAAAGTAGTTCTAAGCAACAAGGAATTTGAGTAGAGATGCTGAAGATTAGCTATTGTGTTAAAATGATACAACAAAAAAATAGTTTCAAACATCAATAAAATTTTAAATAGAAGTGCTTAAGACATGTAAACCTAAAAATTTGATACGGCATAAAATTAATACAGGTTTGAAATGAAAACAAGGGTAACGAGAAAGTTTTCCAAGGAACAAGGAAAGAAGAAATATTTTTTTTTGAAGAACTTAAATAAGCAAATGAACAGAAATTTGAAACAAAAAACTAATACAATCTTAAAAGTTTCTAAAGATAAAGAATCGGTTTGCAATAAGGGTCATTAAACATTTTGTTCAACGGCTATCATTCCCACAAACGGATTCAAAATCCATAAAAAGTAGTTCCAAACATCAAAAAAATTTTAAATGGGATGCTAAAGATATGTAAACATAATTTGTGTATTATATTAAAAAAATAAAGCAAAAAAGTTGTTCCAAGCATCAAGGAAATTTCAAATCGAAGTGCTAAAGATATGAAAACATAAAAGTATGAAATGAAAGCAATGGTTAACGAGAAAGTTTTTGAAGGAACACATGAAGAAGAAATATTTTCTTGAAAAAAAACTTAAATAAGGAAATGGAAAGAAATTTGAAACGAAAAACTAATATAATCTCAAAAGTTTCTAGAGATAAATAATCTGGTTTGCAAGAAGAGTCATATAAACAAACACCTTGTTCAACGGCCATCATTCCCGCTAACAGATTCAAAATCTATAAGAAGTAGTTCCAAGTATCAAAAAAATTTTTAAATAGAGATGTTCAAGACATGTATACATAAGTTGTGTATTGTATTATAAAAATACAACAAAAAGTAGTTCCAAGTATTAAGAAAATTTTAAATCGAAGTTCTAAAGATATGAAAACATAAAAGTATGAAATGAAAGCAAAGGTTAACGAGAACGTTTTCAAAGGAACACGTGAAGATGANTTTTAAATAGAGATGTTCAAGACATGTATACATAAGTTGTGTATTGTATTATAAAAATACAACAAAAAGTAGTTCCAAGTATTAAGAAAATTTTAAATCGAAGTTCTAAAGATATGAAAACATAAAAGTATGAAATGAAAGCAAAGGTTAACGAGAACGTTTTCAAAGGAACACGTGAAGATGAAATATTTTCTTTAAAAAAAAGTAAATAAGCAGATGGAAAGAAATTTGAAAGGAAAAACTAATAATTTCTTGAAAGTTTCTAGAGATAAAGAATTTGGTTTGTAAGAATGGCTATATAAACAAACACCTTGTTCAACGGCCATCAACCCCGCTAACGGATTCAAAATCTATAAAAAGTACTTCCAAGCATCAAAAAAATTTTAAATTGATATGCTCGAGACATGTAAACATAAGTTGTGTATTGTATTATAAAAATACAGCAAAAAAGTAGTTTCAATCATCAATGAAATTTTAAATCGAAGTGCTAAAGATATGCAAACATAAAAGTATGAAATGAAAGCAATGGTAATGAGTAGGTTTTCAAAGGAACACGCGAATAAGAAATATTTTCTTGAAAAAAACTTAAATAAGCAAATGGAAAGAAATTTGAAACGAAAAACTAATACATTCTTGAAAGTTTCTAGAGATAAAGAATTCGGTTTGCAAGAAGAGTCATATAAACACATTTTGAAATTTAAATAGAAGTGTTCAAGACATTTAAACATAAGAATTTGATACTGCATTAGGAAAATATTGATTTGAAATTATACGAGGGAGGTGACAGAAAGTTTTCCAAAGAACACGGTAAGCTGAAATGTTTTATAGAAAGTGAAACTTAAATAAGCAATCGGCATAAAACTTAAACAAAAAACCAATAATATTTGATGGGATCCATTAACGAACAAAAAGTTGCACAAAGAAGCATAGAAATCACTTACAGTTGCTGGAAAATTGAAGTTAAAGGCTTCTATTCTCTTGTTTGTTAACCAATAATCCATAAATTCAGACACATTAGTAGAGATCAAGAACAATATAAGGCTTATTCTAATTGATTTTCCAGATATGGAGAAGCTGTAGAACTTACATATTGTTGAATCGATGTGCTCCAAACGACAATAAATGCTACGGCCAAACCTTTGGTGTTAACACTTACATTAGTAACTCCTAAGAGAACAACCAAAATGCTAAGCTTTGTATCTATCGAATACCGTATCTTTTCAAATGCTAATTCCAATAAGCATGAAACATGGATAATGCTAAGCTTCGCAATCTGATAGTATATAAACATAAAATTAGCAGTAGCTTAAAACTTTACAGAAATAATGAATCCCAGTGCGGAAGAAGGGTCATAAAAACACCTTAATCAATGGCCATTATTTCCACCGATGGATTAAAAACCCACAAAATATGAACCCTTAATGAAGAAGAAAAAATGGAAAACGATCCCTTTAAGCCCCAACTCATTAACATCATAGCCGGCGCTTTCTTACTTCATTTTTGCCTGTTAAAAATGAAATAGACGCTAAGTGAGGGAGAAGATGTAATCGATTCAAATCCCAAAATCCACCTCCAAATTGCCTTCGCATCAGAGTATGTATATATAAATACTCATTATTTAACTTTTTTTACCGTTAAAAGTAGAGCGTTTGCCTTAAGCCAGATGAATCACAGTTATATTTTGCAGACCGTTACAACCAAAGGAGCATGGGGGGATTAGGATTTAAATTTATTATTCAATAAACTTTTATTTTATTTCTTAATCCAAAACAAAAGAAATATATTTTTCTGTTTAGGTGAGAATCATTTAAATAATAATAATAATAGTAATAATAATAATAATAATAATCAGTCAATTTTACATTTATATTTAATACTAATGTTTAATTTCAAGATAATTAAATTAAAAGCCAATAAATTTAATGTAGCCCATGAATGTCCATTGAGATTAACAAATAAAATCATAGATTTTGTGTAAGTGCGTGTTGTTTCCCTCGTTAACGCTGATATTAGGTTGCACGGACACTTTGTATTTTTAAAACTTCATGTTTTTTCATATATCAAACACTCTTTCACGTGTCCAACCTATAATTCTCGTGTCAATTATTATAATATTTATTAAATTTTTAAATTTATAATTTTACTCTTAGTTGCTTGCTTTATTTTTTTACTATATATTAAATTTAATCAATTAATCATATGATTATTTCATATATTTATAATANTGGCTTATAAGCACGCACCTTTGAAGGAAGAGTAGGCAATTCGCCACCCTCAGTAGAAAAGGATCTCGTATCGTTGTCGTCATCATCTATATCTTCATCATTAATTCTTCGCAAAATAGTTTTTTCACTTTGTCCCTGAATTTATTAAGTTACAAGGAAATTGTCAATGTAAGAATTTCTCGATGATAAAAAAAGTTACGAAGTGGGTAGAGATTGAAGACCAAAAAACTTGATGAAGAAGCCCAATTTGGTAAACAAATGGAATGGCTTCATACCATAAAAATCGATTTTATAAGTGACTCCTCCTCTTCATCGAGTTTCCTCTCCTAAGATAAATTATATAAAATGACATGAGTGATAATAAAATATCCAAAGCACAGGCAAATAAGACTAAAGCACAAATGAAAAATGTTTTCCCTAATGTCAGTTAATAAAATACAGGAAAAAAATAACATGATATTGTCAAAATTCAGCACTAATTGTGGTTTGCAGTGCGCTGCACTGCTTGAAAAGGAACATATGAGTGCCAGTGGACTAGAAAATAGAGAAGCATATAATAGAGTAAAGCAACAGTTTCAGCATAGATGAAAGGTATGGCAAAACGGATAGCATTTGGTTAAACAAATCTCATAATGTACCTTCTGTTCTTTCGAGCGCTTTAGAGCTTCAAGCATTGCATCTACGCTCACCATCGCATGTCGTGACTGGAAAAGGAAGATGGAAAGTTAAAATCATGTTGGCATAAAAAATGTTGTAGAAAACAGAGCATCAGAAAATAAAATACCTTCATAGATTTCATTTCATCCAACGTAGCAAGTATGTCAATTTCTCTCTTTGAATCCAAAGTTCTATTCTCCAAGGATTTCATGGCATCTCCCATCTCTTCAGCATCCTTCTCTTTTTTACGTTTGTCAGCATCCTAGTTACAAGAAAATTAGAAAAAATACACAGAATGAGTGGCAAACTATATACATCAATATTAAACAAATACCGGAAAACATAAAGTAGAGAAAATTCAAGATGAATACAATGTTTAATACAAATGAAAATAAGAAACGAGAAAACTCACCTCATCCTCATTACGCCAAGGCTCAAAGTTCCTTGATGCCCCAGACTCGACAATATAATCAGAGTTCTGAGGATCAGTCTTGTAAGTTATTTCAGCAGAACATTTCGTACACCTCATATAAAACCTGAAAATTTGGATTCCAAGATAGGTCTGCCATGAAATACACAATGACTCATTGTTAGAAAATGAAAAAATATAAATCTATGAGCAAAAGGATTCTTATCATCCTAAAACTGCTAAAGCAGTGAACACCAATCCATATAGAAAAAAATTGTTGAACAATACAACCCATTAAAAATAAAAATCGAAGTCTCAAAGAATCCTGTAATGGAGATTCCTGTAGGGACTTGTGGGAATAAAAAATAGCAGTTTATAAGCCTAAGATGAACCGAAAAGTGTCGCAAGGCATTATCATACAAGAGAATCACAAATTAAAAAATTTTGCATATAAAACGACGCGCAAGAAGCAACTGCAACCACAAATTGAATGAGGACAACCAAACAGTAAAGATAAAAAAACACTAGCCTCTCCAATGACGTCTTCTTTCCGGGAATTGAATTTGGTTCCCTTGTAGATATAGTTACCACAAGTTGCACATCGGATACTCATCGGAAGCATCATTCTTACATTCATCTGCTTATTCTTCAACTGCCTCCGCCTCGGAATCTTCGCCGGATCGAAGTCCGGCGGGTAGTATTTGTTCAGCACCTTCCTTTCTCCCATTTTCCTTTACAAATCCGTTAACAGGACAGATCGGAAACAATGATGTTAAGCTTCAACCTGTATCGTAAGTACCGAAAGAGGATTCTAGGTTTTGAAGGAGGTATCCAAATCTTGTATACCAGTTGATGATTATTTAACTCAAGAAATTATGGCTGTCTCAGAAATTATAGGGCCTAAAGCCCAGCCCAGCCCACTAACAAAACCAGGTTTCCCAATTTAGTTTTGTGTTAAAAATGATGTTTAATTCAATTTCCCTCTCCCAAATTAGTCAATTATACCCCTTAATTTCTAATACATGTCTTTTAATTAGTGAAATTGTTTAACTTTTAACACATAATGACTAAAATGCCTCTAAGACATTTCCAAAGTATCAAAACTTATTTAATTACTCCAATTTTATGTTTAATCTCATAAACTAAGAAGTCACCAAACTAAAATTGTTCATAAAATGTTTAATTATACATTTTTTATACAAGCCGATATTGCACATGAAGTATTTATGTTAGTGGCATTGGAGTGAGCGGTCAAATTTCGCATAAAATTTACGAATGAAATGGTATACTGCGGAGTCTGAATGCATCGATGGAGAGTTTACGATAGTGCACAAGCTGGGGTTTTAAGATAAACTTGTATAGTGAGGAGTCGGATATTGGAATGTCATACGAACATCATTTAGAAGTTGAGTAATTAAACAAGTGAGTGTGGCCCATTAATTTAAAAATGTTTTAGGTTATTTTGGGCCAAAAATTACAATTGTTGTGAATTGGGGGATACATAGTGCGTTCTTCGAAATTAAGGGAGGGACAACAAATCCATATACAATTTGAGATACTAAAATTTAATTGTGTAGTAGGGTTATTGTGGTCATTATGTACTAAAGATAACACAATTCGGTAATTGAGGAACATGCAATGCATTATTCGAAATTGGTAGAAGAATATTGAAATTCTGTGTAATTTGAATTACAAAAAATCAATTAAACTCATTAAAATGGATATCTATTGTTGATGCAGTGATAAAAATTATAAATGTTATTTATTTATTTTTTTCGTGATGATTTCATGTCAGATTGAAAATATGATAGATCAATTTTTTCATGTAAATTGAAGTGTGAAAAATACTTTACTAAATATTACAAATTATCATGACATGATTTGACATCAAAACATTTTGAATATTATGAAACTTGAGAACAAGACAAATATGACAACAAAATATTTTTATAATATAATTTTTTTTATTATTACATGATCCATGTAGATAATTTTATAATATAATTTATTTTTATAAAACAAAAATTATCATCTTAACACTTGAGTCTTGGACTTTCTCAATGACTAATTAAGTGAAGATAGCTTGACCAGCTAAAAGCTACCAAATAGCACTATTTTTTCAAACACGTCTCATCTAAGAACATCAATTTAGTTAGATATTATTCGATTATGGACTAACACTTGTATGGTCATATTTCATCCCTTGAATGGTCGCTTTTTCGTATTTATGTATTCGTTACTACCTCTATACTCTATACAAATTCGTCGCAACCATAATGATTTGTCTAACCTTAAGAATGTGAAGTCTTTCTCATATGTATAATATGAATAGTTCACCTTGTTAAATATGATTTAATTAAAAAATAAATAAGGAAAATTATAGTTATATTTTTTAAGATTTTATTGTTCAAATTAAGATACATTTATTACATAGTAGATAATATAACTATATAATTTTGCAAGTTGTTCTTAGGGCCACACACAAATTTGTTTCTTAAAGTAATATGATTGTGGCAATTTTGATCTTCAAAGTATCAAGATGATATAATTCATCATTCAATTTGGAAATTGAGATTATCGGACAAAATTAAAATTTTTGGCTTAATTTATCACTTTGAGATATGATGTACAAAATATTGCAAACTTCGAGTTTTTAAATTTACCAAAATTTAAAAGTTTGTGGATTAAATATGCATTACATGTTGGTGTTATTTGGAACGGCGGTCTACCGTCCGGTGCGGTGAACGTGCCGCAGTTGTTTTCTATTTTAACCAAACAACATTAATAACTGCGTTCGTGCGACCGCAGAAAACAACGGTGAGTTTACAGTTGGTTTAACCCAACGGCCACCAGAACGCAGTTTCCAAATGTCAATTTTACCCTTAGTAAATTATAATTAGTTTTTTTAAAAAAATAATTTTAATCAATAACGTTTTATATTTTATCAAGCATATGTTCAAAATATCAAAAAATTTTAAAATATATTTTTTGACGTAACAAATTTATCATAAAATAATATGAATATAATTTTAAGTTATAAAAAATTATTTAAAAATAAGGGCAAAAATGTCAATTGAAACCTATTCTATTTGTCCCTCTTCCTTGTCTGCAACGCCGGACTTATCTGCAATCCAAGCCTTGAGATCCTCCAACTTCTTCCCCCTTTCCTCAACTATCTCATTGACCNTAGCTGCAGATTCCCCCTCGGGCCATTTCCGATCGTCCTGTATGATAGCGAGCCACGACAAATCAGTCAGGACTATGGTCCAGTCATGGGAGCAAGCCGCTAAAGGCCAAAGAGTAGCCGGCTGGCAGCGCCGTAAGGCCTAAGCGCCATGCAGCCACTGTAGAGCCAGTTCCGGCGGCTGATCCGCCTGGCGTTAGCCGACCTATTGGCAAAGGACAAGCACAAAACGACGGCCTACTGCACATAGTACAGTGCAGGTATAAAAAGGACGCTGAGAGAACGAAAAAAAGAGAGAGCCTTTTGGAATCAAAAAGAAAGAACGGAAGAAGTTTGGGATCCTGCTGGTTCTTCCTCCCCCCATCCGTGGTTTCACAGCTCCTCTCGATTTATTTTCGAAGCGCTTTGTAGTCTCCCTTTGTATTGGTCTGAAAACATGCATTGTATGATCCTGTTTTCGGTTATTGGAAGGGCTAAGGGCTTTTCTTTCCGCCCTTAGTCAAGTGGTTTTTTCCTCGCTTCCGAGGTTTTCCACTCTAAATCCTTTTTGCTTTCTATGCCTCTAAACCGTTAACTCTTCTCCACACATAAACAAATCATAACCGAGTTCGTCTTGTAACGAACCGGTCGACTGTTGACACCCCTGGTTTTCTGACCACAACAAATATGATTGTGGCAATTTCGATCTTCAAAGTATCAAGATGATATAATTCATCGTTCAATTTGGAAATTGAGATCATCTGACAAAATTAAATTTTTTAGCCTAATTTATCACTTTGAGATCTGATTTACAAAATATTGCAAGCTTCGAGTTTTTAAATTTACCAAAATTTAAAAGTTTGTGGATTAAATATGCATTACATGTTGGTGTTATTTGGAACGGCGGTCTACCGTCCGGTGCGGTGAACGTGCCGCAGTTGTTTTCTATTTTAACTAAACAACATTAATAACTGCGTTCGTGCGACCACAGAAAACAACGGTGAGTTTACAGTTGGTTTAACCCAACGGCCACCAAAACGCAGTTTCCAAATGTCAATTTTACCCTTGGTAAATTATAATTAGTTTTTTTAAAAAAATAATTTTAATCAATAACGTTTTATATTTTATCAAGTATATGTTCAAAATATCAAAAAATTTTAAAATATATTTTTTGACGTAACAAATTTATCATAAAATAATATGAATATAATTTTAAGTTATAAAAAATTATTTAAAAATAAGGGCAAAAATGTCATTTTATAACATTACGATCACTACATCGTTGTTTCAAAAACAGTTTTTTAAAATCACGATCAGTTCACCTCACAGCACAGTACAGTCATCTCACCTCACCGCTATTTATCAAACGTTGTTCCGAACATGCCTATTATATGAATCAAATTTGTCAAACAATGAAATTTGAGGACTGGATGAATTATTTTCTCTTTACTTAATAAATTATAATAGTATACATAGAATTAAAGTTTTTTGCTCAAGATAAATTGTTCGAATAAAGTTATGTAAAACATATAATTTACAAAAGTATTTAACTTGTGGTGGTGTCTCCTTTCAAATTAACGTTGTGCATGTTCTTTTTTAATTAATTTTGGTGCGTGGACTTCTACTCACCTATCTCTGTCTTAATTGGATTGACTTGTCCGTNTGCAAACTTAACGGAAAATCATGTACTAAATACCAGGGGTAAAAAAACAAACGATTTTGATAACTTGAGGGGTCATTTCTACAATTTCATAAGTTGGAGGGTATAGCCTTTACACACCTCGTAAGTTGAAGAGATATTTATACAATTTTCTCAAATTTTTAATACTCGATTATTTACAACAATAAAGTTTAATTTTAATCTCCAACAATCACAATTGAAAACCAAATTTACGATCATTAACTCCATACCAAAAAAATTAGAATCAATTTATTGGCCAACTCTTGGCTTTGAAACCAGATATGACTCCGTTCCTAATTGATTCGTAACCAATTTTTAGGAGTATATCCAAACCGATTTCAAAAACTATGATTGTAATATAAATAAATCTCGTCAATAGTGGCTGGTGTCTTCCTAAATATCATTCAAATAATAATACTAAAAAACGTGTTACATAAGTTTCAATGTTTTATATACAATTTTGATTATTTAACATTTAAAATAATTAAAATGGCATCATATCTAAGTAAAAATCTTATATTAAACACAATGATTTTAATATGAATCAGTCTTTTAACACACGAAACCCACAGGCTACTCATTCCTATATATATACTTGACCCATTCCCACTTAAAATACACACACTTGACGTGAAAATCAGCCATGGCTGCCTGCTCCCCGAGCTCAATTCTCAAGCCAACTTTCTACATTTCCCCTAAAGCCAAACGTTCATACATCACTAAACCTTCTTACAAAATCTCTAACACCGTTCAGTGCACTCTTCGAGCTCATTCCCCCGCCGTCGTTCTTCCGCAGTTTCCCTTAAATCGGAACATCCTCCAGACGGCGGCGGCTATGGCGTTAGACGCTCTTGAAACTGTGATAAACGCTCGTGATCATGAACACCCACTGCCGAAAACCGCCGACCCGAATGTTCAAATTGCTGGGAATTTCTCTGCTGTGTCTGAGCAGCCGGTGAAGGGGTTTCTCCCGGTGGTTGGGAAGATCCCGGAAGAAATTCAAGGCGTGTATGTTAGAAACGGAGCTAATCCGTTTCATAAGCCAGTCGCCGGACATCACTTCTTTGACGGCGATGGGATGATCCACGCCGTGAAATTTGAGAATGGGTCTGTGAGCTACGCTTGCAGATTCACTGAGACCAGCAGATTTGTTCAAGAGCGGGCCCTCGGCCGGCCGATCTTCCCGAAAGCTATCGGCGAGCTTCATGGACATTCCGGTATAGCTAGACTGCTACTTTTCTACGCTCGCGGCTTATTTAAGATCGTAGATCACAGCAACGGCGCCGGAGTTGCGAACGCCGGCTTAGTTTATTTCAACCGGCGGCTGCTCGCTATGTCTGAAGACGATTTGCCGTACCACGTCCGTGTCAGTGCCGACGGCGACGTGAAAACAGTTGAACGGTATAATTTCAACGGACAACTGAAAGACACCATGATCGCTCACCCAAAGCTCGACCCAGTTACCGGCGAACTCTTCGCTTTAAGCTACGACGTCGTTAAGAAGCCATACCTGAAATATTTCAGATTCACGAAAACAGGGGAAAAATCAGAGGATATTGAAATCCCAGTTTCTGAACCAACAATGATGCATGATTTCGCCATTACAGAGAACTTCGTTATAATCCCAGATCAACAAGTTATCTTCAAATTGTCTGAAATGATCAGAGGCGGTTCTCCGATGATCTACGACAAGAACAAAACTTGCAGATTCGGCGTTCTGGACAAATACGCCATTGATGGAGCAACAATAAAATGGATTGAAGTTCCAGATTGCTTCTGTTTCCATCTCTGGAATTCATGGGAAGAGCCTGAAACTAACGAAATCGTTGTCGTCGGGTCATGCATGACTCCACCAGACTCCATTTTTAACGAAAAAGAAGAGAAATTACAGACTATTCTATCAGAAATCAGATTAAACCTCAAAACTGGGAAATCAACAAGGAGACCCATAATGTCAGAACATGATCAATTAAACCTTGAAGCAGGAATGGTTAACCGGAACAAGCTTGGGAGAAGAACACGTTACGTGTACTTAGCCATAGCAGAACCATGGCCCAAAGTTTCCGGTTTCGCTAAGGTGGATCTTTTCACCGGAGAAGTCAAGAAGTATATCTATGGCGACAACAAGTACGGCGGAGAGCCTCTGTATCTTCCCGCAGGGAAGGAAGAAGATACCGGGTACGTTCTGACGTTCGTCCATGAAGAGAATACTGGAAAATCGGAGCTGAAAATCGTTAATGCGATGACGATGCAACTTGAAGCGTCTGTTAAACTTCCATCCAGAGTTCCTTACGGTTTTCACGGCACATTTATCAGCACCAATGATCTGGTGAATCAAGCCTGATGTTGATCAGAATTGGGCTATGAATGTTCGCATTTTTGTGGTGGAGGATGGCCTGAGAAAGAGAAATCGCTGGTAATATCTTCCCAATTCTCCGGCGGCTGCCTGTAAATGATGATTTCATAGCAATAATAGATTAATATTGCACAAATGAAGGATATGATACTAGTTGTCAGCGGTTTGTAATTTTAATGTATTATTTTAGAATTACACTTTATACTATTTCCAAATTAAAACTACAAAATTATGTTCTCAGTTTGATCCTGTAATAACAGTGAATAAAAAGATAACACCTCTTATATTTGTTTGTATTCTAAGTTCTAACCATTTCTATAAGATAAATAAAATGTAAATTAAATATAAAATAATAATAACAAAGATATAAAATTTGTTTTCATGGCTTTAACAATTTTGTCCTTTAAAGTTTTATAATTGTGAAAAATTTAATCCACAAAATGTGAAAATAACAAAATTTATCTCCATAAAATCTAAGTTTGGACAAAACAAGTTTCAAAATTTATTTGGTAAAATTGTATGACATAATTGATTTTTCAAAATTTTTAATTTTGGCAAATGAAATCCTCAGCCAAAATAAAATCGACGATCAATTTTACATCTTTAGATATTTGATTTGTCGAATATTGTAAATTTAGATAATCAGATTTGCCAAAACTTTAATGTTCGGTAATAAATATACATTACAAATTATATAGATTATTTTTGCCAAAATTAGTTTGTGGATCGAAGTCATTTTCTCTTCAAGTTACACTTAAAATTATGTAATTGTAGTATGTCATCCCTTCAGAAGTTTAATTCATAGACTAAGAGTTTTATCCAATAACAAAGTGTTATTAAATATTTGTTGCACTATATCTAATCAAACATAAACATGTACATTTACTCCGATTGTTACATTTATGTTCGATAAATCATCATGTATCGTGATCATAAGTAATTGATGGATATTTCCTAATCAATCCCCAATAAATTAATTCTCGTTTCTCTCTATGGTCAATGTGATATTGGAGCTAGTCGATCTCCACGTGAGCTAATGTTAGATTTGAGAATCAATCATTAGAAATTAATGGAATAACG